>JAFIRS010003400.1:0-137641 GCA_018342105.1 Gonioctena quinquepunctata
GGTTATGTAAGTTAAAAAAAATTTAAATTATTCCACATTTCGGCCTATTTTTAATTTTTAAAGAACCCGAAAAAACTTTATTCCTTTTGTTTACCTATTTTTTAGATTTATAATTTTTGATTTTGCATGAAAAAATTCCTAATTTTAAAAAAAACCCCTTTAAAAAATTCTTTTTTTTTAAAAAAAAATCTTTTTTAGCCGGTTGGGTCCCTTTAAATATCTTTAAAATGAATAAAACTTAAAGACGGTTTTAAATTTTGTTTTAAAAAACTGATATTTTTTTTAAAAAGACTTTTTTAAAAAAAACCCTTTTTTCATTCCCCAAAAAAGGGCATATTTAAGTACAAATAAAAAATTATTAAAGTATTGTTGCTGAAATTTTTGGGGAAAATCTTTTATTCCGTTTTCCGAAAAGGGGTTTTTTTTAAAAAAAAAATTCCACTGCTGGAAAATTTAAATCCCTCCAAAAGTACAAATTTAAAAAATTTGTTTTGTATTCTTTGAAAATTTGGATTTTTCCTTTTAAATAATTTGTCTTGAAATTAAAATTTTATTGGGGTTTTTAATAAATGTGTATTTATACTTTGTTCCCTTCCTGAATTGGGTTTTGAATTTTAAAAATTTTTAAAAATTTTTAAAAAAAATTTTTTTTTATTTTTTTGGGTTTTAAAAAATTTGCAAAGACCAAAAGACCGCCGAACGAAGAACGAACAGCGAAGCGAAAACAAACGCGGGGAAAAACAAACAACAAAAAAACCAGGTGCAAAGGGGAACAAAAGCAAGCGTAACGGAGGAAGAGGAGGGGAAAAAGAAGGGGGACAAACGGACGGGGGGGGAACACACACACGAACGCGACAACACAGACGCAGGAAAAGGGAGGAGCCACAAACGGCACCGCAGAAGACAGAAAACGGGGGAAAACAAACACAAAACCGCAACAACAAATTAAAAACAAAACCGCAAAGACGACGAGAACCACGGCAAAGGCGACGAAGAGGAAAACCAGGGGCGCGACCAAAAGAAAAAAAAAAGGGGAAAAAAAGGCGAAAGAAGAAAAACGGGGCCGACACGGGGGGAGGAGGAAAAACGACGACGAAAACCAAAGGACGGGGAAAGAAGGAAACAGGAAGAAAAACAACGAAAAGAACAAAAACGAACAACGGAACAAGAAAAAACAAAAATGAAAATTTTTAAAAAAAATAAAAAGGGAAAATGAAAATGTTTAGAAATGGTTATTTTGTGGAAAAATAATGTGTGGAAAAAAGATAAAATATGAATAATAAAAAAATGCCCAAAAGGGTGGTAAGTTAAAAAAAGATAAATGGGTACAAAATAAAATGTAATTAATGAAAAAAGGGGAAAAAAAAAATTTGAATAAAGAAGAAAAAATAAAAAAAATTAATAAAAAAAAATAATGAATTTAAAGAAAATGTAATAAATAAATAAGAATATTTGAAAAAAAATAAAGTAATGAATAAAAAAATGTTAAAGGGGAATAAATGAATAAGGGAAAATAAATAATAAGGGGAATAAATAAAAAATAATGTGAATAATAAAATAATGTAATGAAAAATAAAAAGGGGTTAATTTAAATAAAAAATTTTTAAAAAAAATAATAAAGAAAAATGTAAATGAATAAATGAAAAAATGAAAAAAATTTTAAAAATTTTAAAAAATAAAAAATTAAAAAATGAATAAATAATAAAAAAATGGTAAGGGAATGAAGGGGAATTTAGTTGTTTTTTAAAAAAAAGAAAATAAAAATTGAATAAATAAATAAAAAGGAATAATGGAATGTAAATAATAAATGAATAAAAAATAAAAAAAGGAAATTGAATTGAAAAAAATAAAAAAAAAAAAAAAAATAAAGGGAAAGTAATAATGAAAAAATTTAAAAGAAAAAAGAAAAATAAAAAAAAAAATAAAAAATAATAAATAAATAAAAAAAAAAGAAAAATAAATAAATGAATTAGTTGTAAAGGGGAAAAAAATAAAAAAATAAATAATAAAAAATAAAGAATAAAGGAAAAATAATAAATAAAGAATTGAAAAAAATAATAAAAAAATAAAAATAAAAATGAATTGAAAAAAATTTAAAAAGTAAATAAAAAAGTTTAAAATGAAAAATTTAAAAGTTTAAAATAAAAAAGGGAAAAATAATAAATTAAATAATAAAGGGAATAAAGAATAAAGGGAAAAAATTAAAAAAAATAAAAAGGGAAAAAATGAATAAAATAAATTAAAGAAAAAAAGGGTTGTTAATAAAAAAAAATGTAAATGGTAAATAAAAAGGGAAAAAAAAAAAAGTTGAAAAACAAAAAGAATAAAAAATTTTAAAAAATGTAAAAAAAAATAAAAAATTGAAAAAGGTAAAAATTGGAAAATAAATGGAATAAAGGGAATAAAAAAAATAAAAAAATGTAAAGAAAAATAAATAAATGAAAAAAGGGAATAAATGAAAAAGAAAAATGAAAAAAAATAAAAAAATTAAGGTGAAGATGAATGAATAATAAAATAATAATTGAATAATAAATTAATAAATTAATAAGAATGAAAATAATGTGAAGGGTGTTTGAATAAATGTTTTGGAATAAAGTAAATAAAATTGTTAAAAAATGAAAATGAATAAATGAATAAATGTAAAAAATGAAAATAAAAAAAATTAATAAAATGTAAATGAAAAAATGAAAAATAAAATAAAAAAGTTGAAAAAATGTGAAAAAATGATAAAGGGATAAATGTAAATAATAAAATTAAAGAAAAAAGGGGGAAAAATGAAAAAAATAAAAATGTAAAGAAAAAAAAAATAAAAAATTTGAATAATAAATAAAAAAGAAAAATGAAAAAATGAAAAAATTTGAAAAAATGTAAAAAAAAATGAATAAATAAAAAATAAAAAAAATGAATAAAAAAAAAAAGGGTTTGAAAAAAGTAAATAAATAAATAAAAAAAAAATGAAAAAAAGGGAAAATAAAAAAAAAAAATAAATAAAAAAAAAAAATTTGGATAAATGAAAAAATAAAAATAAAAAAATGGTGGATGAAAATGAAAATAAAAAAGTTTAAAAAATTTTGGGGAAATAATAATAAAATGAAGAATGGGGGAAAATATTAATAATGAATAAGGAATTGTTAAATAATTTTTTTAATTTTTTTTTTTTTTTTTTTTTTTTTTTTTTTTTTTAATAATAATAATAATAATAATAATAATAATTTTTTTTTTTTTAATTAATTAATTTTTAATAATTTTTTTTTAATTCTTTTTAAAAAAAAAATTTTTTTAATTTTTTTTTTTTTAAAAAAAATTTAATTAATTAATAATTAATTAACTTTAAAAATTTTTAAATTAAATTTAATTAATTTTTAATTAAATTTTTTAAATAATTTTTTTAATTAAAAAAATGTTTTTTTTAAAAAAAATTAAAAAAATAATTTAAATTTAATAAAAAAAATTTTAAAAAAATTTTTAATTTTAAAAAAAATTAAATAATTTTTTTTTTTTTTTTTTTAAATTTTAAATTTTTTTTAAAAAATTTTAAAGTTGAAAAAATGTGAAAAAAATAAAAAAAATGTAAAGGGAAAAAAATAATGTAAATTTTTGTTTTTTAAATAAATAAATAAAAAAATAATAAATAATTTTTAATTAATTAATTAATTTTAAATCTAATTTAATAATAATTTTTAATTATAATTAATTTTTTTTATTTTAATTTTAATAATTTTTTTTTTTAATAATAATTAATTAATTTTTGGGAGAGGGACGAACTGCACTGTTGGTTAAAACCTTGGTCACGACCATGCTAACTTCTGAGGAATTTATCAGTAAAATATCGAAAAGTATAACTGAAAACATTGCTGAGAAACTCAAGGATGAAATTCAGAAGCTTAAGGATGACAATGCGAAATTACTAGAAGAGTAGAAGAACAGGATAGAATTATAGAAGCTCTGGTTAGAAAGCAAGAAAACAAGATGAAGTTACTAGAAGTCAAAACATTTTATTCTATGGATTACAAGAGAGTGAGGGAGAAATCTGCAGTAAGTTGGTTTTAGACATAGTAAAAGGAACAATGAACTTGGACGTTAGTGAAGAAGTTATTGCATCATCCTTCAGATTAGGAAAAAAAGGTAAACGATATAATCAGACCAATATTAGTGAGATTTCTACCGTCTATTATAAGGAACTGGTCTACAAGAATAAGAGACATCTAAAACAAACTAAGGTTATCGTAAGAGAAGACCTTACTCCTGAAAAAGTTAAAGTATTGAAAGCTGCACTGAATAAAGTGGGTAGGAATGGAACCATTTGGTCACATCATGGAAATGTGTTTGTGAAACTTAATAATGCTAATCAAATTAGGAAGTTAGCCTCCATAGAGGACATTGATAAAATTTTATCGTTCTGAATATTTTTAGATATATGTGTATATATATATTTTTCTTTTTTTTCTCTCTTTCTTTCCTCTCTTGATTAAATATTGAAATATATATCATCATACTTTCATTTCGTCATAGAATGAAAACTCACATAGCTTTATTTAAATCGTTGTATGTTAACTCATAATAGGATTAATTTTGCAGCACCAGCAATATGGGTGCAATTGACTCACACCATTGTGGTGGTTCTTTTTTTGCTTTGTTGGTGGTTTTTGCTGAATTTGAAAATATAATATAACTTTTTGCAACTTCATATTATTTCTACTGTTGATAAAAATTAGTTCAGGGACACTTAAGAGATGGATTTCTTGAAGGTTGGCTGTATCAATGCTAGATCATTAGTTCCTTCGATAACTGATGTAAAACAAACTATTTCGGAGAATGATTTTGATATTTTTTTGATATGCGAAACTTGGTTAAAAAATTCTGTTAATAATTCTGTTATAAATATTAGTAATTATCGCTTATACAGAGCTGATAGAAATTGTCATGGTAAGGGAGTATGTATATATGTTAGAAATAAGATACGTAGCGAGATACTTGTTAGTAGATTGGACTATATTTGGGAACAACTATGGGTTAAGGTAGTTATTAATAAGAAATCATTTGCTGTAGGTATTATTTATAAACCACATGAACAAAATACGAATATTTTTTTAGATGAATTTGAAGATAGTCTTGCTTCAATATATCCTACTGTTGATGAAATTATTTGTATGGGAGATTTCAATTTAAATTATTAGAGTGTGATAATACGAGCGTTAAAAAATTGAGTTCGATTTTAGAATCACTCAATCTATGTCAAGTAATTGATGAACCTACTAGAATCACTGCTACATCTGCAACACTTCTAGACTATGTAATAATTCCCGAAGGTACTAATTATAATAAAGGTATTATGCAACAAGTAATTTCAGATCATTCAATGGTATTTTGTGAGTTAAAAATATCTAATGAACAGAGAGGTCCTAAACTTGTTACATACAGAAATTTCAAAAATTTTGATGATAATTTTCAACGTGATCTATTTGACACGTCATTTTTCAGGATATATGATCAGGAAACAGTAGATGGGAAGGTTTCTTACTTAGTCAATTGTCTAAATAATTTGCTTGATAGGCATGCTCCTATTGTTACCTCGAGGGTAACAAAACCTAAAGCACCGTGGATAACATTTCCTATAAAGAAAATGATGGATGAAAGAGACAAAGCTCTAAGAAAGTATAAAAGAACGAGAACTGAAGCAACTTTACAAACTTATAAAAATTTGCGAAATTTTACATTTTAATCCATCAAAAGAGAGAAAAGGGCCTATTTTATCTATCAATTCAGTAACAGTAAACCAAAAGATATATGGCGAATTTTAAGAGCTAATAAATTTCTACCGGACAAATCACTTGATATACCAGAAAATCTGAGGGATCCAAATAAAGTTAATAGGTTTTTTATTGAATCAGTGCCGCAATCTGAACCATCGGAAGAATTAAAGTCTTTTTATGAATCAAATAAACTCATTAATTCCGATTTCAAATTTGGTGAAACTAATGATTTGCTTGTCTATGAAGCAATTTGTGACATTAAATCAAACGCTACCGGATGTGATGGATTAAGTATAAATTTCATCAAACTGTGTTGTCCATTTATTATCCCGTATATTACACATATTGTGAATTTTTGCATAACCGAAAATGTCATCCCGGAGGTATGGAAAAAAGCAGTTGTCAAAGTTCTACCTAAAAAACAAGATCCAACTGAGTTCAAAGACTTACGTCCAATAAGTATTCTACCTGCGTTGTCAAAAATCTTGGAAAAAACTTTAGAATCTCAAATTAGGAATTATTTACATATACATTCACTATTACCTTCAATACAGTCAGGTTTTCGTAAAGGTTACAGTTGTACTACTGCTTTAATTCATGTTATTGATGATATTTTCAAAGCTACTGATTCGGGTTATTCAACAGTGCTGGTTATGCTAGATTTTAGTCGCGCTTTTGATACGATAAATTACGATTTAATGATTTGTATTTTGGAATATATGAATAAATGAATAAATTAATAAATTAATAAATGAATGAATAAATAAATAAATAAATGAATAAATAAATTAATAAATGAATGAATAAATAACAGAATAAATGAATGAATATGTATAGGCGTTGACGTCGCAGAAATACAGTGATATGATCATCACATATGGTAGAGTGAATGAAAGTATCGACTCTATTTATGCAATGTAATGATGCGACTTGAACCAAAAAATCACTTTGAACATCACCAGCTTTGATGCCAGTGCCTCTTATTGAAGGAAATTGATCCGATTGAGTCCTTCGCGTTGGATTATGTACCTATATATTTGAGCATCTCTATTTTGCGAGATTTCTCTGCAAAACTTTGTATTTGGGTATCGAAGTTGCCTACTTTCAAATGAAAAAGGAATTGATAACATTTCTCCCATTACCCTCATCCCATCCAAAATCTGAGAGACACATCCTGCCATATCCCGTGTTACCAGGCTAATATGAACTGTTCTTGAGAAAAAAGAATTATATTTACCGAATGATCTGCACACTCGAAGGCCGACGTGTCGATGTTGTTGAGCGACGCCCTGACGAACTGCAAACTCTGATTGAGAGCGTATGTATCACGCGAACACGTATCCAGAATGTGTACTCCCAGGGTGACATTCGGCAGAATATTGGGATTTTTGTTGATACTGTCGACGGCAAACATCATGGCCTCCAGTCGTTGGACGCCTCGGTGGTATATCTGTGAACCGCATGGCGACCGATCCCCTTTCGTGTGGACGGGAAACAAACCGCCAAGGATTATGTCACCGGGAACGCTAACGGCGACTTGCAGGTCTAACTGGATGCCCTCGGATGACACTATCAGAGACAGGGAATAGACCAGCAGCCGCGTGATCATTCCCGTTCCTCTGACCTCTTCACCATTCGTCAAGCTGAAACAAATGGCTGTGTTAGTTTATTCAGATTCGAATGAACATTTCGACGTACGATGTTTTATGTCCCGGATAAATTCACTCTAGAAGTTACCCGCCATTTCACTTTGTGGAATTGCTATTGAATCAGTGTTAATATTGATCAAGTATGGGCGTACGGGTTTTATATACAGAGAATGTGATACACATGTGATCATTCCATCAATTGAGTTATTCTGGATTTTTTCCACCCAACAAATTTGCTTATTGTAATAGTACTAGAAGTATATCAATGAATCTCATAGGTCACATGGGTATGTAAAGCTCCAATATTCCCAACAATTTTTTTCTGAAAAATTGATATCATATGCTTGATAATGTGTTATAGATTTCGAATTACTCTGATATACTTTATAATGATTATATATGTAACTAATAATAATAATAATAATAATAATAATAATAATTTGTTTATTTCACTAGTTAAAAAGTACATGACAGCGGATAATTCCATCAGTACAGTAACATGGAAAACGTCATGTGAAGTTGTCTACATACAAAATGTTTCTTATTTATATATACAAATTAATTATTTCAGACACATTTACCTATATATTTTGAAGGATTTGAATTAAAAAGTAAAAAACATGTAAGGATGCTAGTCAAAAAGTAAGAAAACACTTCAAATCCATAAAATAATAGCACACACACTCAACAGTTGAAATAAATTTCACAGTAAAAATTAAATTGGGGTTATTTAAAAATTAAAAATTCTAGTAATCAGAGAGTGGCACAAAAGGAAGGAGAAAGCACTTAACCTAAAAATTCCTCGAGGGTGTAGCAATTCTTTTCTATGAGGGCAGCTTTCAGTCTGGATTTGAAAATATTGACATTTGCCGAATTTTTGATCGATTCATCAAGCTTATTATACAGTTTTGGTCCTAGGAAAAGATGGCTTTTTTGGTATATGGTAGTTCGGTGTATGTGGGGTATCAATAAATTTTTGGAGCGGGTCTGCTGAGTTGCAGCAAAGTTCTGCCCGTTCTTGTACATATACATGCAGAGTTCATATATATATATATATACCCGCAACAGATAGTATTCGTAGCTCTTTAAAAGTGCTTCTGCATGATTGCCTCAATCCGATGTGGGCCATGATTCTGATAGCATATTTTTGTAACATAAAAACCCTCGCTGCAGATGCTCCTGTGCCCCAGGTGAGTATTCCATACCGTAGATGGCAGTGTACTGTTCCATAGTACAGATTCAACAATACCTGTTTACTACAGTGGTTTGACATGAACCTCATTGCGTAGCAATTCCTACGGAGTTTATCACAAAGGGTTTCTATATGAGGGGTCCAGGTGAGTTTGTAGTCTAGCGTGAGGCCTAGCATCTTTGTTGTTGAGCAAGATTCGATGTGCAACTCCTCGTTCTCAAAAATGCTGAAGTTCTCATGAACATTATTCAGTGAGAACTTCATTAATGTTGTTTTCGAGATATTTAGTGTCAAATGGTTTTTATTTGCCCATGTTACTACCCGCTCATAATATCCTGAGTTTTTTCTGCCAGAGCTATAGAATTCTTGTCCTTATGAGGAAATTGGTGTCATCCGCGTATGCAACTACATGTATTCCCGTGAGACTATTCAAGAATTTCATCAGGTCATTGGCATATATGAGGAAGAATAAGGGGCCAAGTATTGAGCCTTGAGGAACGCCCTGCTCAATGGTTACTGACTGACTGACTGTTTTTCGAATGACTACTTTCTGGGTCCTGCCCAGATATCACTTCATCAGTTTCAAGGCAGTACCTCTCACGCCATATCGTTCCATTTTTTGGAGTAGAAGGGTGTGATTTACATTATCGAAAGCCCTGGAAAAGTCTATGAACAATCCACAGATGTTTAGTTTGCCATCGAGAGCATTTATGACGTGTTCATGGAAGTCATACAGTGCAGTTTCAGTACTTTTGTTCTGCGAGAAGCCATGCTGGTTTGGAGGAAGCAGTTCATTAGCAGAAAAAAAGGATATCAACTGCTTCTAGATATTCAATTCGAAATTTTTAAAAAGCTTGAAGTAAACTTATTCCTCTGTAGTTCTCGTACAGATTAAAATCTCCTTTTTAAAATTGGAGTAACAAGTGCAGCTTTTAATTTTTCAGGAAAAATTCCACATTCCAGCGATAGATTCATGATGTATGTCAAGGGTTCACATAGTTGAAAAACACATTTTTTCAAAATATTATTTGAGATTTCGTCATGACCACATGCATTGGAATTCTTCAGAGTTCTTGCAAGGTCTAGAACGTCATGCCCAGTTATAGGGTGCAAAAAAATGGAGTTTTGGCAGATTTTTATGTTATTTTCCAAAAAACTCATATCAATAACTTCTTGCTTGACAGCATCAGAAAAAAATTTGTTGAAGTTGTTAGCCATGTCAATTTCAGGGACACTTTCACCACCTTCATCAATTATAATATTATCGGGATTCTTTACTTTCTTCTGAATTTGATTAAGAGTTTGCCACATAGTTTTTATTTATTTTTAGAGTTGGCTATTCTATGGTCAATACCCTGTTTGTAACTGTCTTTGAGTTTTCTCTGTACGTTTGCGTTACTTGCCTACTTATGTCTACGTATCTTTCATCAACTCTTGTACAGTCCGAGTATAGAGATACTAGGCCTTTTAATTCTCGAATTTCTGGTGTTACTATGCTTGGGTTGAAATTCCTTATTTGTTTGCGGAAACGTTTCAGCGGAAACGATACTTCAAAATAATGGTGAACTAAATTATGGAACATGTCGTAAGCTTTGTTTGGACAGGTTCCATTGTAGACATTTTCCCATAATTCATTTTCTAGATAGAGTTTGAAGTTATTGATATTGTTCTCCGAAAAATCTCTACCGTAACTTGCTGAGCTTTTTTCCAATTTTTCATTTTTAATAGTTGGAATTCGAATGATTTGGGTGAAGTGATCAGACAGATAGTAGTTTTTGACTGCCACTTCGTAGTCAGTACTGTCCCTAATAATAAAATTATCCAGGCATATACTTGAGTTAGCAGTTATCCTTGTTGGCTCGTCGATAACATATTTAAAATTGAAAATAGTAAAGACAATAATGATACTCATCATGTGCCGAAATGAAGGAGAAATATCCTAAACATTGGTCTGGTGATTGCTAGCAACTAAAAGCTAGTTCAAAAACGAATTGAATTGCTTGGCTTCTACCTAACTAAATATAGAATACCCATCAAATGAAGTGTGTGATTTCACTCTCATCGCATTTTTCCATTTCAATACAGTGGAGTATATTTTATTCATTTCATCTATATATTCCATTTATACCTTTCATTTTTACAGAACTCTCCTATATTGTTTTGTTGTTTGTTGTTTTTAACCGCTTTCTCAGTTGTTTGAACAACCCTCAGAAGTTAATGAAAACTTGTACGAGTTAAGATCACGGGGACCTTACCTTTTATAGTGGGATCCGAAACCAATCCATTTGATCTTTAAATTCCATTTATATTTTCATTTGTATACATTTCAACTATACATTTCATAAATACAACTTATATATATATATATATATATATATATATATATATATATATATATATATCAGAAGAAATTCAATGGACATAGCCCTCAAAGAGATGTGTTAACCGTAGACACGTGTTTCGGTCTCTCGGCTCTCATCAGTACTAGTATTATATATATATTGTTATGTTATGAAGGACCAGTAATATATTTTAAAGGAGAAAAAAAAACAATTTCTTAAAAAAAACACAAAAATAATAAATACTCAATAGTTAGTAGTTCATTGTTTTTACATATTTTTGAGATTCTATTTCCTTTATGAAGCCTCTGTATAATATTGATAGGTGAAAAACATACAAATACTATAATGCAATCATTTTCATGCATTGTCAAAATGATTACAACCTATTATTGTTCAAAATACAACAAAAAGGTCTAGATTTACAAAATCATTCTGAATTAAATGTGAGCAACAACATTATAAGCTTGAAACATACAGTATATGAAATTGTATCTAACTAAAAATAGCCAATGGGAGAACAACAAACTTATTGATGACAATAGCCAATCAGGGAACAGTATGGTCAGATGTAAGATTTGAAATTGTGGAAAAATAAGAACTGTGAAATGTCAAAGACAATTATCATCAAATATTGTAGTTTGAAAATTCAAATAAAATGGACAAAACAGAAATGGTATCCAGGGGATGAAAAAACAAAGCCAGAAGGAGATTGAAAAAATTTTAGAAAACGACGCAGCGTAAAAAATTTTAGGAGCAAATTTTTTCAAGATTTTCACGAATACAAGGTATTTTGTCTATAGAAACTAACCAAATCAACCTCAAGAGAATTTCGACTCAAATAAATAGGAGAAAACAAGATTACCTTTTATGTACTCCACATAAAATTGTTTCCAAGCTGATTTCTAGGATTTGTATGGTTCCTTCTGTGATGAAGAGTCCCTGAGAGCAGTAGATTGAAAAAGGATTTCAGATTTTTGACATATATTGTAACAGCGACAGTTCCAGCTCCAGGTATGAACTTTTTTAGTGCACATCACAAACTGAATCACTCTACAACGTAACTCGTATCATATCTGAAGACCGCTATTTATTTTGGTATTGAACTATAAAAGAATTCTTCCAACCCAAAGAAAAAGTGAGGTTATATATCACTGTTCTCCATTATTTTCTATGAAAATTCGTCAATTGATTATAGTATAGTTATCTATCGTGGGCCAGGTTAATATAAGTTTTCCTGAATAAAGGAAATAATTGTTTTCGATACTTTCTGGTTTATTTTCCACAATGATCTGCAATCTTACTTATAAACACTGAATTGAAATAGACATCAAGACAGGGCAGTGGCTCTATTGCCAGGACCGGCTATCTGAGACGAAAGGCGTACCAACTGAGTTTAGTCGTGGTAAGAAAGGGTAATAACAATTGGCAGCAACGTGACGAGAAAACAGTGACGTTAGCTAGCAATTATTATTACAGTACAATATATCATACAGAGCGAAAATAATTATCCATCACATATCATATCAATTTGTACCCAAAGCGGGACAGAAATTATAAACAATTGTTTCACAATTCAAATTGAATAACAATTGTCGCCCAACGCGGGGTAAATATACAACAATTAACATTATATTACAAATAAATATATATATATATATATATATATATATATAATATAGTTTTGTTCAACTTCAAGGGAGCCCACCATCCGTCTACAGCTGTTTCATGGTTTCCCAATCATCAGGACTGCTTGTGATCTTCCTCGAACTTGAAAGAAACCTATCAGAGTACTAATATCCACCGGCAAGGATAACAATGTGAAATGCACAAATTTATAGATGTGACATCTATAATTTGTGGAGTGGAACTTTACATAGTGCTGTGGGGCTCGAAGGCAGGAAATTTCGTGCTACATCGATAGGTCACCAACAATTGTCAGTATAGGCCAAACCACAACACCAAAAGTCAAGCTTTCACTGCGTTGAGAGTAACGCAAACAAATAACAAAAGAAAAAAGAGAGTTTTGTTTCATGGTTTCCCAATCATCAGGAAGGCTTGTGGTCTTCCTCGAATTCGAAACAAACATCTCAGAGTGCTACTACCTACCGGCAAGAATAAAAATGTGAAATGCAAAAAATTATAGATGCGACATCTACAATTTGTGTGGTGGAACTCAACATAGTACTGTGGAGTTCGAAGGCAGGACATTTCGTGCAATATCGATAGATCACCAATAATTGTCAGTATAGGTCAATCCACAACACCAAAAGTCAAGCTTCTAGTGCGTTCAGAGTAACGCAAACAAATAACGAAAGAAGAAAGAGAAGTTTTGTTTTAACTTCAAGGGAGCCCACCATCCGCCTGTTCCATGGTTTCCCAATCATCAGGGCGGCTTGTGGTCTTCCTCGAGCTTAAAACGAACCTCTCAGACTGCTAATACCTACCAGCAAAGATAAAAATGAGAAATGTACAAAATTTTAGATGCGACATCAATAATTTGTGGAGTGGAACTCTAAATAGTGCTGTGGAGTTCAAAATTTCGTGCAACATCGATAGGTCACCAACAATTGTCAGTATAGGCCCATCCACAACACCGAAAGTCAAGCTTCTAGTGCGTTCAGAGTATTTGTTTATGTTACTCTGAACGCGCTAGAAGCTTGACTTTTGGTGTCGTGGATTTTTCTGTACTGACAATTATTGGTGACCTATCGATGTTGCACGAAATTTCCTGCCTTCGGACTCCACAGCACTATATTGAGTTTCACTTCACAGCACTATGTTGAGTTTCACTCCACAAATTATAGATGTCGCATCTATAATTCTGTGCATTTCACACACATATTTATATGTGTGTGTTTGTGTGTGGGTAGTATTTGCCACCCTTACTTTATACTCCAGTTCTTCACGAGTAGTGGATGCTGTGTTATACACCTGACTTTTTATTGGTCCCCAGAGGAAAAAAATCTGGCAGTGTAAGATCTAGTGATCTAGACTATGAAAAAGGAATAATACGTTATGAAAAAATATGACAATTCAAAAATGTACCTCGCAGGCCACTGAATAGGTCCATAAGGGCCAATCCACTTTTTTGGGAAGGTGTCATTCAGATGTTCTCTAACAACTTGAGAATTGTGAGGTGGCGCTCCATCTTGTTGAAAATAGATATCAACTTGATTAGCCAGTGGCAAATCTTCAATGAAATCATCAATTTGATTTCTAATTATTGGCACCAGAAGTTTTCCTCCGTAATACCCATCCAGCAAATGAAACCAAATCGCTCTTGAAAATTTCCTTCTTGCATCAGATGTAAATTTGTTCGAGACCAGTACCTTTTATCATTCCGTTTGAACAGACCCAAGTGGGTGAATCGAGTTTCATCTGAATAAATAATTTTAAATGGAAAACGTACATCTTCTCTGCATTTAGTCAAAAACAGGTTCCAATAAGTTAGTTAATCTTCGGTTGTGGTCGTTATCGTGAAGATGCTGGTGTTGTTGGTACTTGAATGATCGATAATTATATTCGTTAAGAATTCTCCAAATGGACGAATAACTTATATTACACTCAGAAACAATTTGACGAATTGACGCCGTACAATTCACTTCAACATGGGCCAACACGTCTACTTCTCTTTCTTCACTGACGATGAAGTTACTGGCATTTTTTTATGGTTTATTTCGCATTTTCCTTTCCAGTTTTGGAAAATAACGTGAACTGGAAAAATTCATTTTTGCGACTTTTAAATGATTCTTAAAACGACTGTGAAGTCAAAGTCGTATTGTTTCCATGTTACTTGATCAAGAATGAAGCGATTTACACGATCCATGGCATTCTAGATCGAAAAATAAAAAATTGAATAAAAATGACTTCATTTGTCAAATATTGACAAGTAAGGATTTGTTGGATTCAGAATGTCAGTCTCGTTCGAAAAAAAGTAAAAATATATAGGATGTCCCATTCAAAAATCGAAATTTGGGGTCATTTCCGTTCAAACCGGAAGTACGGCAAAGCAAGTAAGTATATAAAAAATGTAAATTTAATAATAAATTTTTTTTCCCCTTTTTGAACGGATCAACTCAAAAAATTGAAACTTGGGATAATGGAATTGATGCATGAATACTATATTTTGTAGTAAAATTGACAGATGAAACTCTCAAGATGGCGACTGGGCGCTACCTGGGAAAAAAATTGAAAGCGGTGTTTTGTGACACATCCTTTCGAAGCTCCTGACAAATACTTCACAATCCTAGAATATAAAGTCAATATCTTCACCTACTACAAAATGGCGGAACATTTAATAATTACCTGAATACAAACACATTAATATCGATAATATTTGTTTTTCTCTGCCATATGGCAATCCCAACAACCCAATAAGGTTTGATAGGTTATTTTTTGTTCAAACAAAAAATGACAAGAAATGTCAGTACGACAACGAACATCATTGTTCAGTTACTAGTAAATAGGTACCACGTGAACTATCTCTAAAATGGTCAGTTCTCGTCCATTGGAAGAAAAAATCGAAGCGATTTTTATTTACGGTGCAACGCGTAACTTCCACGAAACCGAAAGGATTTTTAATCCCGAATCGTCCTATCTGTAGTAAATATTTAAGGGAACTCGTAACCAAATTTACAACTACCGGTAGTGTACAGAACAAAAAGCCTCCAGGTCATCCGTCCATTCCGGAAGAACAGCAAGTTCAAATAATTGGTGAGATGATAGTAAATCCTCAATAGTCTACTTCCTCCGTCGCGAATGTTTGTGAGGTGTGTCCTTCTACTGTGTGGAGACTTTTGAAGAGGAATAAGTATCATCCATACAAAATCAAAATGGTACACCAGTTAACTGAAGATGACCATGATCAAAGAACAGAACTCTGCGAAATTATGACGGAAACCATTGCAAGGCACCCTACCTACCTCCACAATATTTGTTTCAGTGACGAATCTACATTTTATCTCAACGGCAGGGTTCACAGACAAAATTGCCGTTATTGGAGTGACACCAACCCTCCCATTTTCCGGGAAACTCATACTCAATATCCAGAAATAATTAACGTCTGGGTAGGAATATTGGGAAACCATATTGTAGGACCTCTATTCATTGAACAAAATTGAACAGGTGAACTGTATTTGAATATGCCGGAAAATACTGTTGACCCTCTAATCACCGAAATCATCGAAGCGAATTCTAATGAATTCGATATGGATATTGTATTCCAACAAGATGGAGCACCACCACATTACTACGGACAAGTAAGAAACTATTTGGATAAAACTTTCCCTGGTCGTTGGATTGGCCGTCGAGGTCCTACGGAATGGCCAGCCCGCTCGCCAGATTTGACACCGGTAGACTTTTTTTCTATAGGGCTATTTGAAGCAAAGGGTGTACGAAACTGAACCTGCTTCAATATTGGATATACGGCAGAGAATAATAAATATTTGTAGAAATATCGACGTTACTGTGTTCGAAAATGTTCGGCGTGAAATATCGGATAGGCTGTTCTTATGTCAAGCAGTTCGAATCAACCATTTCGAGCATCTTCTGAACTGAACTCAGCTTCTTTCCTCAAATTATGAAGTTAAACGTCGATGTATTCAGGCAATTATTAAATGTTCCGCCATTTTGTAGTAGGTGAAGATATTGACTTCATATTCTAGGGTTGTGAAGTATTCGTCAGGAGCTTCAAAAGGATGTGTCACAAGACCCCCTTTCAGTTTAATTTTTTTTCCTAGGTGGCGCCTAGTCGCCATCTTGAGAGTTTCATCTGTCAATTTTACTCCAAAATATAGTATTCATGCATCAATTTCATCAAACCAAATTTTAAATTTCTTGAGTTGACCCGTTCAAAAAATAAAAGGGGGGCACATTAAAGAAAAGCACTGTATATACCACAAAATATTTAATATTTCACTTATCTCTAGATCATTTACCATAATCGGAAATATCATCATTCAGAAATGAAATATGAATTAGTTTCCCGCGCTCTCAGATACAGGTACACAGATACCAACAGGTATTTCTCCGAAAAAAATATTGCTGTGAGTTATGTGATCCATGAAACTGAGATGGTGAAATAATTGGGTGTTAGAGAAAAAAAACCTTGCAATCATTGATTATAAGTTGGTTGGAGTTTAGGTATTCAGGAATTTGATATAATAATAATAATAATATTTAATTACCAATTTTCTGTTACATAGAATTTTAGGTTAACTTTAAAAATAAAAAAAAAACCCAAAAATTCATGGGAATAGTAGTACAACATATATAAATAATTGGGATATATAGACAATATACACGAAAATATACAAAATACAGAATATACTCGAAGGGATATACATTTTTCCAGGGAAATAAAAGCTTTAAAAAACAGAAACGGTATCCAATGGATAAACCATGCCTCCCCAGCTAATAATACCATACTGAATGATGGATTTTACTATATATAGACCTATATATTTCCACTAGCTGGTACCCTTGACTTCGTCTGCGTGAAATTTGTTCTTACCCAACTGTGCGACGCAAAGGAGGGTAATGTGTTTATCAGCCTATGTATGTATGTTTGTTCCTTTGTGGCGCTCTGGAGACCAAATGCGTCAGCCGATTTTGATGATTCTTGCGTCAATCAAATTGTCTTAATCTTGCGAGTGTCACCAAAGACATGACAGTTATCAAAGTTCAATATGGGGACAACCAGGCGACTTATTGTGAATAAAGACATGACAGTAATAATCAAAATTAATATGGCGACAACCGGACGCCATATTGTGGATAATCCTACTTAAGAAATGTGAAATGAAAAAGTTAATAAAAAAAAATCAAAAAACCCGTCTGCATAAAAATATGGGAACAGGATGACCAGAAAATATTGTCAGAAAATTTTTCAAGAAGTTAACTAATGAAACTCAATACTGTAAGCGATCTCACTCAGTGGCATTATTATTCCAAGAATTATGTCACTTTCTATAAGAGCAATATATAGAAAAATTGCTTTAAACAAGTATCAAATTTTGAAAAATTGGAAAAAAAGTTTTTTCTTAAAAGTGTATTCCTTCGAATATCTTGATACTGTCATTCTTTCAAATTCGTAGTTATCAACGAAAAACAAAATGTGTTGCACATTTTCAACCCTTATTTATATCTGTGAATAACTGAGATAGAGATTCCGGAGTAGGAGTCATTTCATTGCAAATTTACTCCTCTACAAGGATCTAATTTTGAATTGGCTTTCGAAAAACTGGAATTCTTTTTTCACTACTCAATTTGTTAATTGTAAATAACTTCTTCAATTGTTAACTGCACCGCGGGTGTAGTTTTCTCGCACAACTTTCTGGATGTCATACCACATCGGTCATATTTTAATTCACATTAACCCTAATCTATCTATATCGGCCCATCTATTCCGAAAAGATAACCAATAGATCATTCAACCCAGCTGTTAGCATATGGAGTAAAAGATAGGTTATGTAATATACACACAATTTACGCGCTGCTAAATCATAGAACTTTTTTTTCGAAAACAGTCGAACTTTGAGAAAAATCCTGGAAGAGGTTACGTTCCTGGTGTTGGAGGGATGACGTAATCGATGATTATTTGAAATAGAAATAGTCGTTATGGGATGTATCATTTGAAAGGTCTTTTGATTATTTTCAAAGTCAAACATACTTTCGAATAATTTATTTTTACTGTTTGAACATTTGTCTCTGATTTGTTTGATAATTACTTTTTTTTGTGAAAACGTATTTATTTTTGAGATAAAATTAATTTATTTTTATCCATTATGTTGTTTGCCTTATTTTGCATTTCATCAATATTGAAACTTATACTCATTACAGGAGTTTTTTTCAAATTCTGTTACGTGAGGTATTATTGCATCATTTGGATTAAACAAAATTCACTAGGTTCAAATAAATTATTCCAAAAATTATATGGCTGTGAGAAGACCTATCAAAAGATATATGAGATGACAGCTATTTCTATTTCGAAAAATCACTTCACCACCGGTGACATAATCTCTTTCACACGTTTATTGCGAAATTGTGTTTGTGTTTCAAAAATGTTAGCAGAATTTGTCAATTTACTAAAATGCAGTTGGTGAAAGGGGCTCCTCTGTGTATGATTATGCTTTTTTTTCATCACCTTGTTCAAATTTCAAGAAATATTCGTAATATATTTTTCTTGAGGAATACTTCTGTGTTGTTATCCACCAGGATTCTCTTGGTCTTGAACTTCGACAAAAAAATATTTCAGTAACAAATGATTTCACTTCCCAGATAAAAACCGTCAGTTCATATAATAGCTCATATATAACAGGAGCACGAAACCAATCCTTATTTTTCCATGGAGATGGAAACGTAGTGCCAAATATTTGTTCTTGGAATCTGACATTTAACGTCAAGGGACGAGCCTTTTTGCCTTCTTGTTCTATTTTTCTAAATCCTATTATAGTATCGTTGTTTTTCGAAGAAAATCGGATATTTTATTCGGTATATGCCACTGGATGTTTTGCTGGATATATAAAATTTTCTCGACAGCGCAATTGTTCCTGGATTCTGAAGGCATTCAGAGGGTGGATGTTCCGGAAAGAGGTTTTCTGGAGTATAAATTATTAGAAATTTAATTTCACTACAGAATAGTGAGAAAAACTGAGCTGCATACAATACGAAAGAAAACGAGATATCTTGAAACCGTGTATGTCTGACAAGTGATTTCTCGCTAGAAATTGATGATATATTATGCGAAAATGGTAAATTTATAATATATAATATATGCCTTTCTGAGCAAATCTGGTCTCCAGATTGTTTCTCGTTTGACGTCGGTTTTCTCATGAAAAAATAAAATTCATTCATTTGCACGTTGTTATGAAATTGGGTATTATCAAGGATTAAAAACATATCAAGTAGGTAAGAAGCAGATTTTGTTTTGTAAACATAAACAGTTTTGACAGTTGTCTACCTAATCTAGTTGTCACGTATTCAAGTCATCAGAATTAACAATATTATAAAAAAATGGTCCATTTTATGAATTCTGAGTTTGCAGATATGTATTACATGTATGGGCTTGCTGATGGTAACGCACTGGAAGCCGGCGATTGTATGAAGACCGCTTTCCAAATAGAAATATTTCGGATGCACGAACATTTTCAAATATTCATAGAAGGTTGTGCGAAAAGGGATTTTTTGGATCAGACGATCATCTTGAAGGAGGGAAGATCCCGGATTAAGTACACGAACAATTGGGAACAATTTGAATATCTCACATATTCTTGTTTGGAAAATTCTCCATGACTTTTTATTGTATCCCTGCCATATCCAACGGGTTCAGGCGCTACTCCCTCGCAACTTTCCATTACGGATGAACGTTTGCCAATGGTTTCTTTAAACATTTATGAAAATCCATTATTTGATACTGAAATTTTATTCACCGATGAAGTCAATTTTTCCAGAAACGCCATCCAAAACTTCCACAATAATGATTTTTGGGCTGAAGAAAGCCCACATGCAATCTTGGAATCCCGTCACCAAGAGCAGTTTTCCGTTAACGTGTGGGCTGGAATATGCGGTGATTATGTAATTGGACCTTATTTTCTCCATGCGAGGTTGAATGGGCATAATTACCGGCAGTTTCTTGAAGAAGAACTGCCGGCTTTGATGGAAGATGTTTCTATTCAGTAAGAAATCGACTGTGGTTCATGCACGAGTGGACGCCAGCGCAATTCTAGTTCTAAGAAATAAGAGATGTCACATAATTTAGTGTCACTATCAAATCAGTACAATTGGGCTTCATCGAGTCAACATTTCCTATTTTTGTTGATCTTACACTGAAATTGAGTGAAGTAGAGGTTTAATAAACTATGGAGCAACTGTGAAATAGTGGAACTGAGTATGTTTACCTTGTTCCAATGTTACTTCTTGCAATACCCAAATCCTGGTTTTATCACCTTGCCAACACCTAAACTTAAAGAGTGACCGTGGACCGGGTTTGTCTTTACGGGTGCACCCAGAAAAGATTACGGCCGGTCACAGGGCTTGTGTCAGGACAAACTCCTTGTTTGATGTAAAAATACTAGAGGACTATTCACACACGTTGTCGGGAATGAATTCTAGAGGAATATTGTTAAGATCCAAGACTAATTCATTGTTACATAGTCTCTCTCCTTTAAATATTGAATACAGAATTAACTAATACACTCATAATGGAATTTGAAGAATTACGTAGAGTTAGGAAAATATAGATATTGAAATCGTCTCTCAATCTTAATATGGACTGGGGACTTTTGGAAAATATATGTTATCACGTGAATTGTATCAGGTCATTATAAACTAGAAAACGCCAAGATATAGTTGTCCGGATTTGATGGAAGTAATTGATCGTACTACGAATGAGAAGGTTTACAGTGCTACAATGTTAGTCTCTGCTAAGTCATGGATCCCGTCTCAACCACCCCCTAAAATTCTCCAGATGAATAGAACGTACTGTGAAGAGTGGCCGAGAATAATAAGTGGAAGAGCAATTTGGTGACGCTCGCGGAATCCAAATTGAACTTCACCTTTTGTTTTATGAATATCTATAAAATGGAGAAAACAATAAAGTCATTTATTTTTATGAATATTATTATAACGGGTTGATCTATAACGTGTGCACACAAAGAAATTCCGAACGGTCACTAGGCAAATTATCATAAACAATTCCTTGGTTGGGGGTTGGGTAGTGTAAATATTCTAGAGTCATCACTTTCTGAATTGAGAACGACCTGCGAAATAAACCGGCAATATATTTTGGAGAATAACCAAACTAGACAATACAGATATATTCTTGTCACCTGTTTATTTGGTCCAAGTTTTATAACATAATAAACATTTTACATAATTGCACCACATTTCGCATAATAAACTGGACACTTATAATTCTTGATGATGCCTTGTGAATAATTCAAAGATCTGAATTGTTCAATTTGTTTTCAAAGAAGTTTCGATTCTCTTGGCTTCAATATATGTACCCTTTTGTTCTTTATTTCTCTTCAGCTGAACAGAACTTTTTATCCTTGAAAACAAAAAAATACATAACGTGGGAAAATTGAGGGTCTATACTTTCAGAGGTATATCTATATAAGGCTAGGGGTAGAAAACAAAAAACAAGCCATATTCTGAGAGCCGATGGATTGCATATCATTTACCAGATCCTGCTACTTTAGGAGTGGAGCTGATTACCTAGACGATTACACAATAAAAGAGAATAAAAATGAAAAGTGTAGCAGATTTGGGTGTAGTCAGCATGGAGATGTATATTGCAATATTGGAGACATTTGACGAGTTAACATGGTGATGTTCAGGGTGATTCAAAAGTACTTTTACAAACTTTGGGAGGTGATTCCTCACACTATTCTAATATGAATTGTCTCACTAAATATATGTCCGGAAACGCTTCGTTTCTAAGATACAGGGTGTTGAAATATTATTTTTATGTTCGTTTTTTTTAAATACCTTTCGAAATACTGACCTCAATTAAACTAAAATTGGTATTGAGAGGTTTTTTGAGGTGTCGAATTCGAACCTGATGTTATTATTTATCTTACTTGTAGGGGGCGCCACCTACACGTCTTTTTCTTTTTTGAAGATTCATTACTTTTTTGAGCGTCCTTTTAGCACATTTTTCAGTACAAAAATAAATTTCTCTATCATATCTACGTAAAAAAGCTACCTTTATTACAAGTCGCCATAAGCAACCGTTTTCTAGATATTTGGACTTGAAAATTTCGAGTCGATTATTTGAAAATCGATGCGTGTTGAAGTAATTACCATTAGTTTGCATTTTTACAAGAATGCTTAGGAAATTAATCTGACGATTGAGTAAGTAGTTTTGGTAATTACATATTATGTGGCAGTTAAACGTTTTGTTGTTTTGTTGAAGTTCCTGTAAGTTTTAAAACACTAATTTTGAAAAAATGGATTATTTAAACAATTATGCTCATTTAGCCGATATGCATTTCGTTTATGGCCTTGCGGATGGCAATGCGCGCGAAGCAAGACGTATTTATCAGGAGCGATTTCCTAATCGAGTACTGCCTTCAGCTCCAACCGTTAGCAGTCTCCACCGTCGTTTGGCAGACACAGGGCAGCTGATATTATTGGAAGACCACGAGCAGTCCAAACCCCAAAATTGGAAAAAGCTGTTTCGAACGCACTCGAGGAGAATCTAGAAACAAGTACAAGAATAATTGCTGAAGCTCTCAATTCTACTCAGTCCACGATCAACAATTTTATCCTACCATATTCAAAGGGTACACGCTCTTTTGCCACGAGACATTCTCCAACGCAGTGGTTTTTGAGAAAATTGGCTAGAAATCCTCAATTTTTAAGATATGTACTCTTCACGGACGAGGCAAACTTCTCTCGAAATGCTTTCACAAACTTTCATAACAACCATGTTTGGGCCCTGGAAAATCCGCACGCAATTAGTGAAAGACATTATCAGTATCAACTTACAGATACTTTTTAGAAAATGAATTGCTGGGACTACTTCAGAATGTACCATCAGAAATTCGTATCCGCATGTGGTTTATGCATAATGGGGCTGCGGCCCATTTTAGTGTTGTAGCCAGGGAATTCCTCAACACTGTCTTTCCAAATCGATGGATCGGTAGGGGTGTAGAAGAACCTAACCAGGCGTGGGCACTAAGGTCCCCAGATCTGAACCCGCTAGATTTTTATTTAATAACATCAGGTTCGAATTCGATGCCTCAAAAAACCTCTCAATGACATATATTTATTCGGCAATTCATATTAGAATATTGTGCGGAATCACCTCCTGAAGTTTATCAAAGTACTTTTGAATCACCCTGTATATGAGAAAATCATGTGGTCTGTTCCGCGAGTTATTACGTAATAGGTCACCTGACATACCTATGTAATGCAATAATAACAACAATAGTTTAAGATGTATCGTGTCAAAGGTTATATTGGAAACTAATAGAATTAGATTAGTACACCGGTTTCGATCCCTTACTTTGAGTATGTCACCACTGACTTTCAACAGAGCTGTAGCTATGGCGGCTCTTGCAACTCGATTGTATTGCAGCATGTACATTATTCTCGTTGAGGTTAAAACAAGGCTGAATTTTTATTTTTTCATTTTAAATTTCCAAATTTTTGTTCGAAATCTACTTCAGTTGGGCAATATATGAGACAATATCAGAAATATCAACATTTTCGCTACACTACGTTTTCAATGTTCCACAATCCAAGTAAATCAATGAGGAATTAATTCCGAAGACCTATTCCGGTGGAAAATTCGATGATTTGAGATAGCTGATCTGTTTCAGATATCGGTAGTGATTTCAGGATATAATAATTTATCAATATTGAAATAACTCGGGCATATAATATTGGGAAAAGGGTATAAGAGAATGAAATATTCATGCATCAGTAAAAATCATAATAATACATACATAAATTGTTATACATGAACAAATATGACAAAAGAAGTAATACAGAAAAACAATTCTGTGCGTGAGATTCATAATTCTGAAAATTAACGTTGAGCCTATAGTGTAATGATCATTCTCCGAACAACATTCACAACAGAACAATAACAGTAGTAATAATACAAACGTTTCAAATATACACGTACTCATACAAGCATACATACTTTCAGTTATACACGCATATACAAATATTCTTGAATGAATAATGAAACGCAATAAAATAGTGGAATAATAAAGACAATAATTTTTTATTGTTCTATGAATTTATGGATTTATATTCTGGGTATGCTACTGATCCATCTCTTGGCGAATTTGCGGACTGAGGAAACTGAACTCAATCGAAAGTATTGGATAGATGAAGATAGGTACTTCGTCAATCGTGTTTGTAGAGCTCTGTCAGAATGAATATTTCATTCAGTAATGGGGTTCTATAAACTAGACCCTTAGCAATTTCTTCTTTTTATTTTCGGTTAGATCCATAGTTGTTTGAGATTTCTCCTACTATTAGTAATAGAAGTGACCAGAATAAATACATTATCCACCGCCTCTTGAATAAAATCGATCTTTGCCGTCTAGCCTAGAAGATATAAATATTCAAAAAATAACAAGTCAGGTATTCGAATCAGTTTGAACTGGTTGCCATTCTCATAATATCATACCACGCCAGAAAAATTGTGAAAAAATGGGGAAATTGATTCCTCCGATGATATGAACAGGATGTACATAAAATCAGATGTGGAATCATCTACAAATGAAAGATAAACTTCACTTTATTCCCTCATTCAACATAACTCAATTGATGGTATTGATATACGAATATGAGTATACATTCCAGCTGCTGTTCCCATTTTGTTTTGGTTTTCTGGAAATAATATTTTTTCTATGCGAGACTATTCTTTCTCTTTCCATAAATTTCAAAATATTTTCCAAATAAAGAGAAATTGTATTGACATAAGAATTGAAAAATATTTTATAACACAGCTTGTCCAATACTGACTGCCAAATAAAATTCGATTCAAATGGTGTACAATTTTCAAATTTAAAGTAGTAGTCCCAAGCAGCATCATAGGGACGCAAACTGATACTGCAACTTCGACTCAGTGGTTATTACGTAATCACCACTAAATCTATCACCATCCAGTAAGAATTAAAAAATATATATTTGCATGGTTGTAGTCATGTGATTCCCATCTCTGGTAGCCACTCCACAGTTCTATAATTTGTTAGTGTCTGAAACAATATAGCCGCTAAGCAGAATCACCTTAAAGGTTTTCAAATTCGAAAGTGGAAAATAACCGTAACCGTTGCGGTAACCATCCTGTACCACTTCAATATCACTTAGAAGTCGCAATCACTTTCAATAGAGTATGATAGTTTCGGTGACGTTTCAATAACTTCCATCAAAACTTCAATGTGGCAGATTGTGATATGTGGTGA
Source organism: Gonioctena quinquepunctata (assembly GCA_018342105.1). Lineage (NCBI taxonomy): Eukaryota > Metazoa > Arthropoda > Insecta > Coleoptera > Chrysomelidae > Gonioctena > Gonioctena quinquepunctata. Next base: position 25,861 of record JAFIRS010003400.1, read on the forward strand.
TGGTTGCCACGTTTTTGCTATCTCCATAAGTGATTGCCACAGTTCGCATTCAATAAAAGTCACTACAAAGTTACTTTAAAATTCACCATCAATTGACCGTAGATTGGTCCGCGCGATGACGAAAGCTAGCCTTACTTTTCTCAAATTATTTTATTGTGACTTACAAAATGAAATGGGTTATGCGTTTACAATAGAAATGTTTTCTTGATTTTGTATGAAAAGGGTAATTTAAATAGATCGGATCTCTGACTTATGCGCCTGCTTAATATTCATACCTCAATTGTTAATTCTGTTGGCATAAATGCCCTCATTTTCATTACTTGATACTTGATAATTATCAATTGGAGCAGCATACATCCACCATACTTACTGCATGTCCTTTTTAACAATAAATGGACATGTACCCACATTTTCGAGGTAATAACTTTGAAGTGGCAGGTTTCAAGGGTATAAGACCTATTGTAATTTTTAGGTTATAACTTTGAAGTGGCGAATCAGGGGCCTGCGACGTGGGCGCCACTTTCTAGTGATAAAAAAGTTAATGAGTTAGTTTCACTGGCCACTTCATGATGAGAGGAACTTCAGCGTGGTATTCTTTCAGTTTTTGCCACTTCAATGTTATATTCTCCAAAGACGCCATATTTACAGGTATATACTGGATCGCCATAATTAGAGAAATGAACGAAACATTCAATAAAGATTTAGTTGTCGACAGCACTGCATCAAACGTATTAATTTATCACGTAAGTATTGGTTTCAAGTAACCAAAATTGATTAAATAAATGTTTGAGGGTTTCAAGTACATAATTTCAGAGGCGAGTTATTTCCAAAATTATAATTTATTCCTTAAAGAGCATTCAGATGACGCGTGCTCACAATCAAGCTACAACACCCATATTTCACAGTTAACTTTCAATTCAATTTATTCACCACACATAGTTACATTTAGAACATAATTATTACTTGTTATAATGGTGAACAAATCCAAAAAAGGTTTCCCTTGAGCATGGGAGCGGAGTTATTGTGATTTTTGTAATAATGTAAGTTGTAGATGAAGTTGTTGATAAGAAGTATAAATTCATAACAAAAATACATGGTACCATGGAATATTATGGATTTATTAATTTTGATGAAATAAGTCCGATTTTGGTTTGCATCAGTTAATCATAGGAATGTTATATTCCTGTCTATCGATAGAACGATTAATTGTAGTTTTAGGTAAGGTGTGAAGCCACATTTTAAGTTTTTTTTTCATGAACCAGTAGCGACAGAGGTATTTGAAGGATCTTTGTTTTTTTTTTGTTTTCACTTATGGTATGGCTGTTGTTTTATTCTTGAAGCGAGAATAATGTTCCTGTTAGATCTGTTTTTGCTCATTTATATACCTGTGGTGATGAATTAGAAGCGATTGGTAATATAATTGACGAATATCTAGGGTTTTCGATTCCGAAAATGAGGTTTTGGAGGGGTATATATGATTTTTTCCGAATATGATTTCCAGAATCCATTTCTGCATTGTGTTAAGTGGGTTCAAGTGAGTATTGTTTATTCCATTAATTAGGTATTGTACTGTTCTATACTGTTTTGTACTGTAATATATTAATTACTATGAATTTGGAAACTATTCGCCATGCTTTTCAATTTCCATTTTTATTATGATTCCCAAATACATATATTGTGTAACTGATATGGCATGTGGTGTTAGTATCTTTGAATTACAATAGCTTATATTTTGTGAGATTATCATTATAACTAGTAAATGGCATGAACACAGTTTTATCAAAATTGATTATGAGTCTATTATTGAAAAATTTCATTATTTTATTGAAATCGGTTTCAACGTTACTTTTTAATTTCTTCCAAGAAGAATCCTCGTAAAAGGTGACAGTGTCATCAGCGAATCTGATAATATTACTTTAGTTGGAGTGTTGAATAGATCGTTAATGTGAATATGAAGATAAACCACAGTATACTGTTTTAATTTTATCCCGATCAGAAGTATCCGAATTCAATATACTTACTTACGTGTTTGTATGTTAAATATTCTTATACTTATGTTGGAAATGAATCAGGCAAAATTCAAGAATGAGGAACATTTATTATAAAAATATGTTACAGGACAGAGATCGAGCTACATATCAATTACACAAGCGCAGTCAGTTGTTAAACGTCAGCCGCTACATATTCACATTTTAGCCAGGTGACCACAACGTGGTTGAAATGTGGCTATCTGAGATCCACGAACGTAGATCGAAACGTAGCAGTCACCGAAAAAGTGTTCTCCATTTTGGTAGCCACTGCGTATAGAACCGTGTATATAACGTGGCAGTGGTTGTGGTCAAACACCCCAAAGTATTCCAGAATCCATCCACTAAAAATGCTACTTGGGGTGGTAGTAGCATTATTGACAAAATCATCTTTCTATTTTTCGAATAATGAACAAATCAAAAGTAACAGCTGAAGTTGATTTTGTGAAAGTCATTAAGTTTTACTGAACACATTATTTCAACAACTTCTTCGAAGTCATTTATTAAATAACTCTCCTATTCGAATGCTTTCAAAAAATGTTAAAAATAAGTTGAAAGGTTTTTTCATGATTTTATTCGAATGAAAAAAATTATTCTGTTCCGTGAGGACTACTATGAGTAATTAGGATTTCGTGAGTGAACACGATCAGAATAATTGAACGCAATTAAAAAATTCCAATCGAAAGTTTATTTCGATTGAAGCGAATTTAATTAATTACTTTTGCATGGCAGCCTTCAGAACTTGTAATTCAAATGACTGCAATATTGCGATATTCAGTAATGAATGACACTCTCCATAAATCAGTTCTCTCGTCATTTTTGTTAGAATAGGAGTCTGTTATCCATATCCGCAGAATATTTGGCGGTCAAGCTGCAGCATTCCTCTGCAGTATACCTTCGACACGATGTTCAATATGACAATTGGGTGGTTTCGTATACAGAGAGGAGATACAGGAAGATATAAAACCGTAGGTTGACAAGCTAATATTCAACTGTTTTTGAAACATCGTGTTATGCGATTTGCATAATTTTCAGGAAAGTATTTTCCATTAAAATATACATAGGGCGAATTATGTGAGAAGGAAAAATAATATTCACTGACTTCTCGACAGATGTCACCCTATTCCTATTACTAAGAGGGGCTTGACTTGTGCCTAACGAGATGAATAGCAGCATTTGGTAGCATTCACGGATTATCCTGCAACACTTTACCGAAACCTCTGAGAAAACTGATCAGTGGAACATGGACAACTTGTCGAAAGCTATTGAAATGGGGTTTGCGGAAGGGTACCAGTAGATCTATTTGAAAAAACTACCTGATGATATATTTCAGATTTGTTGTGGAATAAAGTGCCGAGTGGAATAATTCGAAATTGATTTTTTCAAGAGGTGATGCCGTTTTTTAATTCTAGCTGGGAGCTGAGCAGGATAGACACTATTTTGTTACCGATGAAAACGTAGATCATTTCCCGGAAACTTAGAATGTGTTCATTTTGATAGCCAAGCATCCAAGCATCCGCTGAAAATTATTTTGATTTTTCTCAACATGAATTATATTAAACGAAGGTAGAAGTCCATTGTGCTCGAAGTGGTGTGAACGTATGATGAAATTGAATACTCAAAACCATCTCCACGAAATTTATTGATATACGGACATGTTTCGGAGCTTTGAAACTCCATCTTCAGCTGATACTTGAATTCTAAAAAGGAGGGATAAGTTTAACATTGAGTCCTTAAATTTACATCAGAGAATGAAAGGAGGTGAACCCGTAAAGTTTTTGCTTCTGTATATTTTTTATGGTAGATTCTGCTTGCTAATAACGGATTCATGATAGGTTCTCCAGAGGATCATATTCACTAATTATTCGCGAGTGGAATTCATTATCAACAATTAGAGCTGTACAATTCTGGGTAATACACAGATGTGTCAAATTTTATTGATTCTACAGGAAAATCCTCACGTAAGCATCAGGGAAATAATAGCGGAAACGGACATTCCACAAAGTAGTGTGCATAGAATAATATTGGAACAAAAGTTCGACCTGTACATCAAGAACTGAATGGTTATGATTTTGCAAACAGAGTTGCGTTTTGTATTCAAATGAATGGCATGATTGACAAGGATTATAATACTTCAAACAAAACTATGTTTTCTGAGAAAGTAACATTTAATATCAACGGGTCGGTCAACAGACATAATTTGCATTATTAAAGTTGAGGACTGTCGATCTCCAAAAGCAATGGTCCCTCAATGTTTGGGAAGGAATTATTGGAAATCACATAATTGGACCCTACTTCTTCGATAATGTGCTGAATGGTGAAAAGGTTTTTACATTTTTTTCGCGAACATCTTTCCAGAATGTTCGAAGAAGTGGATTTGGACACTAGAAAGACCACGTGGTTGCAACACGTTGGTGTTGCAATGCATAACCATAGGATAGTGCGTGAATTTTTAGATCAATCCTATCCCAATCGTTAGATAGGCAGAGGAGGTACTATTCATCGGCCCGCGCGATGTCCAGACCTAACTCTTATAGATTTCATTCTTTGGGGGTACATGAAGGTACAGAGATTGCAAACTACTGCAGATTATATGGAAAATAGGATCACTGATGAAGCAATGCTTGCTAGAGTTCGCGGGTCATTTACTAGAAGACTAGCAGCGTGTGTTCGACATAATGATGACCTATTTGAAAAAGAAATAGTGTGAATTTGTGATAGACCTACGAGTCGTGTTATTTCTGGAGTGTAATTCAAGCAAGAAAAGAATACGTGATTTAAGTCACAGATCGAAGAGTCATCGCATGTGCAATAAGGTGTTTGGGATAAACCGATTTTATATAAATGGGCTGGGAATCTGTCGTGATTAAATGTAAGTCATGTTATAGTGACTGCTTTTTCACTGCTCAGAATGTAATCTATCAGAAGTGGAATTCTCAATGGTTATAAGAGATGTATGAGTGTGTAATGATCAGTGGATGTTGCAGTGAAATACTTTCAATGTCTCTCCCAACTTATAAGGATATTGTTTTTTTAGTTGGACAATGTCATTATAGGGATGGATTTCGATCATGTTCATAGGAGACGTTGCTCTTTCAGCTGTTTTGTTTCCTAATATTCCATAATGACCCTTTACCCATACCATGGTAATGTCCTCAATTGATTTTGATAGTGTTAATAGTAATTTCTTTATGTTACATAAATGTAGAGAATATTTTATAAAAATTGAGATTATTCAGTGCATTGACAGATTTTGAGTAGGACATTATAACTTAACGTGATGTTACTTCATTTTCAATGGTCCACTTCAGAGCTTCTTCAATGAAGACCGAACAAAGAAGGAATTCAACCGGAATGGCTATATTTGGTGTTCCATTCCATGATTTGGATCCATCTGTTTAGATGTGTCAATGGTTGGTATTGTTACATCTGCCCTGTGTAGTTCTACTATATTGATGTTCAGGGCAGTGTATTTTTAATAAAAATACATTTCTTCCACCCTCGTAGTCCAGAAAGACATCAGTTCGGCCTGCGCGCGAAGGCAGGTCTTTTAGATCTTACTATGACTTCTCTGAGGTAAGAGAAATGAAAGGCAACAAAAAAAAATATCTATATAATAAAAAGGTAAAAATAAACATAACAAACAAATTCTTGATTAGAGAACAACGGCAATAGTATCAAAATATTTAAGTGAAAATACATATAAAAAAAAACCACATAGACATGATCGAAATATCAATTCCTGGAGCTCAGCAAAATGTGAAGTATTTATCTCCAAAACACATTTGTATTCATTTAACAGAATGGAGTGGAAAGAGACGAGTACCCTGTATCGATTATTCTCATTTGCAAAAAGCGTACTGTAAAACTCAAAATTGAAAAGAAATTCTCCCCAGAGATTATAAGTGGTTAGTTACATTGACATACAGCTTCAAATTGCTTACCCTGTGTGCTGAGCTGCTATTCCCTACCAGTGGCAGATAATCCAGAAACTTCATCAAATCCCTGAATTCACGAATTGTTTTCCAGTGCACGATCACCGTCACTATTTTTCCGTTCCGTAGCGGGTTCAACGCTAAACACACGCGTGTACTAATTACCACCGAAACGATACTTAACCCTTGATCCTGGGCGTCACGACGCAACCTCGCCTTAAACTCTCGACGCGTTTTTGCCGTCTCCCCGTATTGCCCACTTGACCGTCCGATTTCGCGAACCCTGACCGACTCCCTTGCCCGCCTCCAAAATCATTATTCACTCCCTTTGTTTTTTAAAACGTTCAATTAGGCCCACCTTTCAATCCCAATTTTTCTCTTACAGCCCCGCCTTCAATGCAATGGCGTTTGTAGTTTTTTATTTGATTATCCCTTCAACGGCGATCTGTATAAATCCCACGCAAAAATTGGTTATCTTGAAGTTTCCAACTCAGCGTTTCTCAGTCGGGCGAGAAAAATGATATTTTTTTTTGCCTTGGGTGGTCCTCTTATCGTTATGAATAACCCATTGATCGTTTTATCAAGTCTAGACAATTCTTTAACGATTCTGTATCTGCAGGTGTCTGGGCACAAGTATCTCATTTCAGTGACCGATATGATTATTGGAATATATTTCCAATCGTATACTCGGAAATATTTGCTGAACGAAATATGTAATGAACTGAGTTCGTTTGTACAGGGTACTACATCACTCCCCCCAATGGAAAAGTTTTGTGCACACGGTGCCACAACTTTTATCTAATTAACAAAAAAAATCATCTCAATCTACCATGCATACATAATATCGATACTTTGCAACTTATATCTACCACGTATACAATTTGATTTCCGGTTCGAACATTTTTTTTTTTTGCGTTCTCTTTTACACGGCACTGCACACGCGAAAACTTTGATGCCTGATGTTTGAAGTGGTCTCTTGATGAGGGAATAACCTTCGGAAGGGGCCTTCTGTTGATCCCAGGACTTCCGCTTACGCCTCACTCATCTCATAATGACGGGTTCTTCAATTGATTAACATTATTGTTTTTTTTTTCAATGTCCGACACAACGCGGTTTTAGTAGTGAGTTTTGATCAGTTCATTATATTATTTGGCCACGCACGTTACAGAGTCAGTGTTGTCTTCTACATTTGATCGAAATAGTCCAAATTTCCAGACATACGAAGAATGTTCACTTTTCACCCTTCCCGGAAAAAATGTCCTTAGCACCTTCGCTGTCTTGCTGCTCAGTGCGATAGATTTGGATAAATACGTTGGGTTGTCACTTCATTCAGCTGAGTGGGTTGGTCCACTACGGGGTCGGTTTTCGCTTTCCCTACTTTTTGGTGATGTCGATGAGTCACCCACATGGTGAGATTGTTCCACAAGCTGGCTAGTATCATAACTCCACATCCCAGAGTCTGATAAAGCTGGATCCCATTCAGTATTACTCCTATCCCATATCTTACAATTCTGAAGATGGCATAGAATCCCATCAATCCACTCATGAAAAGTCCTAAGTCAGTAAACCATCCCCAGACCTGGCGTCTAGTGTTGTGAGCCAGTTCCTTCATTTCTTCGGTATTAAAGAGATTCACTGTGGAGAACCCTTGACCAGTTGTTTCTAGTCCAGCCACTCGTCTAGCGATGATATTTTCGACTGCTTTTCTCTCGTTCCCAAACGTGAGAATCCTTTGAGCGTTGCTTATTTCTTCCTGGGTGTAAATTCCCAAAGTTCCGACAGGTTGGATGGGGAAAGAAGTCAATTTCAGATTAGATTCCGGTGACAACACTTCGGGAGCCTTCTTTATAGTGGGGTAGGGGCTGAGTCCCATCCACTGGTCATCTATAAGGTACAAGGGGGGCATCAATCCATTACAGTCCACTTCTTCCGCATGTGTTTGAATTATCCTTGTCACTGGTGCCATAAATTTGGATGCATTGTTTACCACTATCGGCAACTCATTATAACATTTTTCCGTGCGGCGAATAGCGACAGTGCGTGGTACGCATCTCATTATATACAATACTTCGCCCTACATAACCTCCACTCTCTTTTACAAGCTGGCTTAGGGTACTTGGCACTAATGGCGCCATCAGAAGACGAGTCCGCAGAATTTCTCTCTGTATAAGACATCGTCGATGAACCGTATCGGTATATAATTGGTCAATTTGCGAGTATGGCTTGTTCTACATATAAAAACTTGCTATTTACATAGGCCATTAGATCGGCATTATGTGGTAGGATATTAATCTTTGGAGATATATGATTTTTCTGTTCTCCTTCTATGACAAGTATCCTAGGATGTTCGGTTTGCCAAATTTCCAATTGACATAAATATACTTTCTTAGTTAAAGTAACGGCAAATACTTTAGTGTTATCTTTTGTTCTGTGGTGAACTGATTCTTGATCTTTTCAGCCTGTCCGCGATAGAGAAGGCTGAGTTTTTCTTCGCAAGTTCGTAGAGGACTGACCTCCCATGTTGTTTCCCCAAGATTTGTGTCAAAACAGTATCCTTTCAAGAATGGGCAAACAACGCCACCTATCAAACTTATTTCATTTTCATCCAATTTCATTTTGGCTAGGTAATCCGTTACCTGAATTTTAATAGTTGCAATAATAACGACGTCCTTCCAAACTTGTCCATTTTCATGATACGTGGATCCTTCGCACGTTCCATCGGAATCTACTACCCCCTCTAGTGTCAGAGATGCTATCGTAGTTCCATTCATTGTTATTCCGCCAATATTTTGTTGGTAGATCTTCAGAGTTCCGTAACGATGTATGCTGCGACATTCTTCTGCGCCAACACGATAAATATAGTTCATGATACCCCCGGCCACAACCGAACTATGGCTATGCATGCCACAATGGGAGATTAGACGGGTTACTTCTATCAGACAAGTCCATACGTGCTGGAGAGATATTTCGTCCCGTTGAATAACTGTAACAGTTCCCGATTCACTATAGTAAGCAGTGTTTATCTCGGGACACTCGGCGACATCGCGAATCGAAACAGCCGATATTTCAGAGTCTTTGTCATCACAATCATATGCTATCATAGACAGTTTTCTTTTTCGAAAAAAAAATATCTGATCCCCTGAAGTATGAGATACCGAAATGAGGAGAACGTTGAAAGATTTTGTCCGTTGATGGACATTCATATATCCCTTATGTTGGATATATAATAGGCCCAACGGTCAGGAGGCCGCCTAAAACGACTTGACCTCCGTAACTGAGTTTCTGGTTCATCGAGCAGATGTTCTTCTTCACTTTCTGAGTGCACATCAGTTTCCTCTTCTTCGCTACTCAGGCCACTGCTATTTTCATCTGGTGCCACATTCCGTATTGTGGAACCATCATTGGGTGGAATCTCCCAATTTCCTCTGCCTCTTCTTCGGACTTCAGTTCAGTGTACTGTTTCTTATTTTCCCTCTTTTTCTTTCTTTCTTCTCTCATTGACCGGTGCTCCTCATCTGTCCTAGCAGTATATATTTTTAGTCTGTTCACATGAACTATTTGTTCATCTCTTCCACCACATTTCCTTATTCTACAAGTCACCGGGCCAATCATTTCAATAATTCTATATGGTCCAATCCAACTCCTAACCAACTTTTTCGATAGTCCACGTTTGACCGCCATATCTTTCAAGTATACCTGATCTCCCATATTGAATTTGTGTTCCTCTGTCTTTTTGTTGTACCTTTTCACCCTTTCTGATTTCGCTTTCTCAGTATTTTTGTACACATTTGAATGAACTCTCCTCAGCCTTTCGAGAAGTTCCGATGCGTAGTTGTCATCGTAATCGTATCTAATTCTCCCCGAACTTATCATACTATCCATTGAAATTCTTGGTCTCTCCCGTGGAGTAAAAAGTAAGGGCTGTAACCTGTGGAACTGTGTGTACTGCCTCGGTACGCCATTAATACAAAGGGTATCCAGTTATCCCAACCTCTTTGGTTCTCGCTGATATAGTGTGACAGCATATCCTTGAGAACTCGGTGCATTCTTTCAATCTGCCCACTTGTCGTGGGAGCATAACTAGCCGTCTGTAGTTTTTCGATCCCCAATACTTTACATACTTCTTTGAACAGAGTTGAGGTGAAGTTTGCTCCTCTGTCAGTGAGAAGTTTGTTTGGCGAACCATATCTTACGATAACATTCTCTACAAATGCTCTAGCTATGGTATCAGCTTTCTGGTCCGGTAGAGGGATCGCTTCAACGTATTTTGTGAAATAGTCTTGGAACGTAAGCAAATATAGATTTCCATTGAGTGATGTTACTAGCGGTCCCACAACATCCATCGAGGTCAACTCCCATGGTTCCGTGGTGGGAGTGAAGCGTTGAAGTGGGGCCTTCTTCACATGAGGCGATTTTTTTCTCCTATTACATGCATCGCAACTTGTACAATACTTTATCACATCGGTGCGCATATTGGGCCAGAAAAATCTACTTTCCAGACTCATTAATGTTTTCTGTTGTCCCGGATGTCCAGCCATCGGAGAATCATGAAAATCTTCCATCACTTTCGGGATAAAAGTTTTAGTTTAGTTTAGTTTTATCGCCATCATTTTCAACATGATATAGTATTCCATCCTTCCTGAGCGCCTTCCTCCTTCACCAGTTTTATTACTTCCTGGCAGAAAATATCCTTATCCTGAGCCAACTTGAGCATTGCGCGGTCCCATTCAGGTTCCATCAAAATGTCCCCCTCTTTCTGTAAAGTTATGGTTGCAACTATTTTGGTATCTTCATACACACATAGTTCGATATTCGAGTTATGAAAGATGAATTCTATCATCTCCTGTACTTTTTCCCACGCAAGTCCATCGATACCACATCCTATCTTCGGTATAGCTGATAAAGTATCCTGGTTTTTCTCACAACAGTTTCTGAGATCCCTCAAAGCATTCCACATATACCTATATGAAGGTGTTTCATAGTATAAGCTTTTGGTCACTAGGTAATAGATGTTTCTTTCCAGTAAGTTCAATTCAGCTACCTCTCCAACATTTTTCTGTTGTTGCCGCAGGGTTTCCACTGATCCATATATATTTTTAAACTGCAGTGCGATTCCTTTCCCCATAGCGAAATCCTGTGATACGCAGTGGGCCAGTGCCCATTCTTCCGAAACCGAAAATAGATTTCCTTGTTTGATAGTCATTTTTTTCATTTTAGGCACCTGGTGATTTTTTCTGTACTCTTCGTAGTCCTCACATTCGACATCGATAAAGTGGTCATCTTTATTGTACATCCGACTCAGAGCATCGGCGTTTCCATGCACTCTTCCCTTTCTGTGTATTACCGAAAAGTCATATTCGGACAGTGTTAGAGCCCACCTCGTGAGGCGTGATGCTGGATCTTTCAAAGTTAATAACCATTTTAGTGGCCTGTGATCGGAAATTACCGTGATTTTTTTCCATAAAGATAACACCTGAATGTCTGGATTCTGAATACTACGCCAAGGGTTCCTTTTCTGTGGTGGAGTAGTTCAATTCCGCTTTCTTGAAACTTCTGCTGGCATAGGCTATAGGTCGTTCATATCCTTCCCTGATCTGGCTGAGTACTACCCCCACTCCTGATCCAGATGCATCCGTAGCAACTATGAATGGCTGTGTGAAATCTGGGAAAATCAGAACCATTTCCGATGTTAGTGTAACCTTCAACTTCTGTATGGCTTCCAGAACTGTTGGTGTTAATTCAAATTTCACGTGTTTCTTGGTCAGATGTTTCAAAGGAGATATTAAGTCTGCCGCGTTGGGTATGAATCTGCGATACCAGTTCACCAATCCTAGGAATTATCTCACTCCTCGAACATTCTCTGGCATGGGAAACTTCTGTATTGCTTCTATCTTTTCTGGATCTGGAAGCACCCCATTCTGTGTTATTATGTGGCCCAAATACTTCACTTTCTTCAGTAAAAAACTACATTTTTTCGGTTTCAATTTCACGTTTGCTTCCCTGAGTCGTACAAAAACCTGCCCCAGTTTTCCAATGTGGTCCTCTTTTCCCGCAGAGTTGAAAATGATAATATCATCTAGATATACCATACACAGTTCTCCTGTAAGTCCAGCCAGCGTGATATTCATGAACCGTTGAAAGGTTGATGGAGCATTGACTAAACCAAATGGCATTTTCAGGTACTCGTAGTGGCCTTGAAAAGTACTGAAGCCTGTGAGCGGTATGTCTTTTTCCTCCATGTCGATTTGGTGATAGGCCTCTGCTACGTCAATGACCGAAAACAGCGCTTCACTTCCTGAGTTATATCCCTGAATCAGGTCCGAAATATTAGGCAATGGGTAATATTCCTTCTTGGTAACGTTATTGAGTCCACGATAGCCGATGCACATTCTCACTTTCTCCTCTCCATTCGGCAATTTTTTTGTAACCAGCACGACAGGAGCTGACCATGGGCTAAATGATGGGCGGATAACCGCAGTATCCAGCAGTCTATCAATTTCTTTTTGGAGGACCTCCCGCGATGATAGGGGATTCTGTTAGGGGCTTTGCATATCGGCTGGGCTCCTGGTTCTAATGTTATGCTATGTTTTAGTTCAGTGGCACTGGTTAGTACGACATCATCTTCCAAAAATAAGTCGTGGTATCCTCGAATGAGTGCCATAAGTTTCTCCCTCGTATCATCATCCAAGTGTTCTAGACTGAATCCTCTTTTGCTCCACTCTTCATCATCTAATTCAATTTTTCCAATCATTCTGTTGGTCGTCAACATTATTTCCTCCATAGTCTCACAGGAAACAGCTTTAGCAAGTTCATGTTTCTTCATCAGTTTAACTTCTTTCTGAGAGACGTTCACCACCCGTATCCAAGCCTTTGTCGAATTTACCATCAGACAATTTGCTGCATGTACATAACAATTTCCCCGGTTCCCCTTTTTAATTTTGCATTCACTAGCGCCTCAGTTCGTGCGGGATTATTATGTCTTCTTCCAGGACTATGTCGGTTTCCCATTTTTGTTCTTGATCACTGGAACAACCCGCGTTCTTTGTAGTGTCGATTGAGGTGATATCATGAAATACTTCTTCTGGATTTCTTGGTTGTTTCTCGGTTGATATCATTTCCAGACTTGGTTCCACGAGGTCCTTGTTTTCCTGGATTTCCTGTTCAACGGGTTCCGGTACACTATCCTCTTCTTCTATTTGTTTCCCGGCATCTTCTTTCCCTGTTTCAGTTTGAATTTCTGTTACTACAACTTCTTCAATTTTTCCTTCGATACTTTCGGCCGAGTCTTTTCCATACTCCTGGTTAGGTTGGCGGTTTACATCATTTGTATGCTGAAGTTCTTCTGTTGGTTTTCCATTTCGGAAACTCCCAAAGAAACTTTTTATTTTTTGAAGCCATTTTTTCCATTCTTCGATATCACTCTTGTGACGTTCCTCAAAGAATTTTCCACTAGACCCATTGCTTCTCCGTGAATGTTTTCTTTCATGCGTTAAGTTTCTTTCGGCATCCCCTTGATATGTCGTTGGTGAAGTATAGATTTCACGTCTTCGTACAAACTCCATTGACTCAATATATTCTGAATTTCTGTTCACACCTAAAGAAGTGGTGATATGTCCAATATTCTTGTCATGGTAGCCACAATCACTAGTAGGTCCTTCTTGGCACAAAAATCGGAATATCTCTCCCTTCAATTTCACAAATTGTTCATTTTCGTAGCTGATACAGGCTTGACTGGCATGAAAAAAATCCCTTCCAAGTATCGCTCGAACATTTCCCAACGTTTCATTGTCACAAACTATGGCGGTCCAATTTATGTTCCACTTCCCATCTTCAGGACCTATTGAAATGACGGCGGTCCCCCAAGTTCGCAGGAAATGTCCAGTCACACTGGTTAGTTTGTATTTGCCCGCGTCCCAAGTATTTATGTTATGTCTTTGAACCATTCCAATCGGTATGAGTGTCACTGCCGCACCTGTATCCACTAAACAATGACATAACTCTTCGTTTATTCTCAATTGGATTATATGTGGTATATCCGGATTTTCTTCAGAAGCAACCTCCGGAATAGTCATAGTAAATTGATCACGTTCATACATTTTGTCGTTGCCTATCCTAAAATTATTCTGCCCCCATTTTCGTTGTCGGCCTCCATCTTGGCAGTAAGATATCGGCCTTCTTAGTTTAACTGCCTTTTGTTCTCTTCATTCCGGGAAAAACCTGATGCGGAAAATCTCGATTCCTGTCTCCGTTTTGGAACAGCACCTGAAGATGGTCCCATCTCCTCACGCCCCATTTGTTCCCGAGCTTGGTTATCTCGAGCTCTTGCCATCGGTGGTCCCCAATTTCGTGGAGGTGGTCCCCAATTCCGTGAAGGTGGTCCCCAATTTCGTGAAGGTGGTCCCCAATTTCGTGAAGGTGGCCCCCAATTCCGTGAAGGTGGCTCTGATGCCCCTTGGAATCTTCTACCAAAATTTTGGGATCCAGGTTTGTGTTCTTCTGGTGCATTTCTAGGACAGTCTCGTGCCCAGTGCCCCTCGTAGTTGCAGGAAAAACATAAATTCGAACCCATGGGCTGCGTGCTCTTTGTCCTACGACATTCTACAGCTAGATGTCCTGGTTTTCCACGGGTGTAGCAAACTCTCTCTGTTTCCACTGTCGGAATCTTCATGTTTGACATTCTTCCTTGCATCATCAAGAGAGTGGTCTCTTGGAGTTTCACCAAATTTTCCGCCTTTTCCAAATCCAAATTTTCTTCCCTCAACAGCAATACTCCTGTTTCTTTCATCAAGTCCTTACGTAACCCGATTTTGAACTGATTCAAAAGAAGCTCCTTATACTTTTTCCTTATTCCTGCTTCTTCATCTGGAGTGGCTTCGCTCAAATCTTCCCGTAGCAACTTTGCACCTATAATGCGTAACTGCGTACAAAAAAAAGATACTTCTTCATCGAGTCTTTGAAAACATTGACTGAGATTCCATTGACTTTCTCCCGGTAGCTTAGATGGAGTGAATTTTTTCAAAAATTTATTTTTCAAATCGTAATATGAGAGCGAGTCCAACCCTGTATCCGATTTTAAATAGCTATAAGCTTCCCCGATAAGTTTGAATTTGAGTAATTTGACAGTTTCGTCTTCTGTCCACCCGTCTAATTTTGAACGCAATTCTAACTTTTCAAAATATTTTTCCGCGTCTTTCCCAGAAAAATCATCTAAGGTAGTAGCTACCATCCCTAGCGAATACATGGATGGCACCCTCAAGCTTGTAGGTGCAGTCGTCGAAATCGGGACATTGCCTCCAATGGTGCTGGTACTCGTCGTCAACGTAGTTGTGTTAGTAGTTTGGGGAGGAGTAGTAACCATAATTTTACTTTAAATTATTAGCAAGAAAGCAACTTCCACCTACCTTTCTTTCTCTGAAAAAAAACCTCTATATTTCGAAGTAGCTCTTTGTATTGACTTTTCGAATAAAAATTACTTGCAATTCTTCAACTTGATGCAATACTTCCATAATCAAACTCAAAACTAATTGTTTTTACTTTAGTAAAAAAATGGAATGTGAAAAAGTTTCCCGAATTTTCTTCTTCCAATATAACCTCTGAAAAAAAATCCACCGTTGGTACTGAATATATCAAGCTAACAGTTCTAAATCACCCTAATATACTTTATTATTTCTATGTTAACAGAAAATCATCAAACTTCTTAGAATTCCAACAGAGATTCTGGAACCCGAAAAAAAAATATCCCTTTTATCTGAATTACCCTGTATATTCAACTCAATAACCTAACCAGAATAAAAAACAACAGCAATAAGCGCCAAAACTCAATTTAAAATGATGAACTTCTTCCGTTGGTAAGAGTCCGTCGGCAAAACTATAATTTTTTGATTTTCTTTACAGGGATATTTTGCAGTGATAAAAAAAATGTATTTTTTTGTCCTACTACTAGTAAATCTATTCAACTAATAAGATTTTTACCGAATTATCAAGAAAATTCGAGATATTTCTTCAATGTCTCATTCCGAGCTACTTCGAAAAAACCGATAAAAATTATTTGCGCAGGGCTCCTTTCCACTCACAAAGATATACCGTTTCTCGGCACACTCTTCAAATGAAATTATACTTTTATGAAAAACTCCTTTAATCACATTTTGGGCCTCACTAAATGAACAGACTGAATAAATTGAGATAGGGCCAAGGAAATAAATTCAATTCACGTTATTTATTCCTAACTTTCTACAGTAGAACTACTAATCTCTTCCTCAGAAAAAAGTCTAAAATTATCCCACCTACTGTCACCATTTGTTACATCTGCCCTGTGTAGTTCTACTATATTGATGTTCAGGGCAGTGTATTTTTAATAAAAATACATTTCTTTCACCCTCGTAGTCCAAAAGACATCAGTTCGGCCTGCGCGCGAAGGCAGGTCTTTTAGATCTTACTATGACTTCTCTGAGGTAAGAGAAATGAAAGGCAACTTAAAAAAATATATATATAATAAAAAGGTAAAAATAAACATAACAAACAAATTCTTGATTAGAGAACAACGGCAATAGTATCAAAATATTTTAGTGAAAATACATATAAAAAAAAACTACATAGACATGATCGAAATATCAATTCCTGGAGCTCAGCAAAATGTGGAGTATTCATCTCCAAAACACATTTGTATTCATTTAACAGAATGGAGTGGAAAGAGACGAGTACCCTGTATCGATTATTCTCATTTGCAAAAAGCGTACTGTAAAACTCAAAATTGGAAAGAAATTCTCCCCAGAGATTATAAGTGGTTAGTTACATTGACATACAGCTTCAAATTGCTTACCCTGTGTGCTGAGCTGCTATTCCCTACCAGTGGCAGATAATCCAGAAACTTCATCAAATCCCTGAATTCACGAATTGTTTTCCAGTGCACGATCACCGTCACTATTTTTCCGTTCCGTAGCGGGTTCAACGCTAAACACACGCGTGTACTAATTACCACCGAAACGATACTTAACCCTTAATCCTGGGCGTCGCGACGCAACTTCGCCTTAAACTCTCGACGCGTTTTCGCCGTCTCCCCGTATTGCCCATTGACCGTCCGATTTCGCGAACCCTGACCGACTCCTCTGTCTTGCTAATTTTATTATCCCTTCAACGGCGCTCCAAAATTATTATTCACTCCTTTGTTTTTTAAAACGTTCAATTAGGCCCACCTTTTAATCCCAATTTTTCTCTTACAGCCCCGCCTTCAATGCAATGGCGTTTGTAGTTTTTTATTTTATTATCCCTTCAACGGCGATCTGTATAAATCCCACGCAAAAATTGGTTATCTTAAAGTTTCCAACTCAGCGTTTCTCAGTCGGGCGAGAAAAATGATATTTTTTTTCTGCCTTGGGTGGTCCTACTTATCGTTATGAATAACCCATTGATCGTTTTATCAAGTCTAGACAATTCTTTAACGATTCTGTATCTGCAGGTGTCTGGGCACAAGTATCTCATTTCAGTGACCGATATGATTATTGGAATATATTTCCAATCGTATACTCGAAAATATTTGCTGAACGAAATATGTGAGTGAGGTGAGTAGGGTTAGTGAGAAAAAGTTAATGGATTTTTAACAGAAGAGAAAATTATATTGGCTTTCATATTGAGTTTCATGAATGTTTTCTTTTGATTACTAATGCAACTTTTTCTCCAGTTAACACACTGTACCCTAAGGTTTCAGAGATTAGTGGAAAAATGAATTAACTCGTCAAGAATTTCTTGAAATTCGGATGAATGAGAGGGATTCATGTTAGAGTTGGTTCAGAATCTCATTGCCGCTGGCCTGTAATGCACAGATGACCAAAACAGATCAAATTTACTATCTAAATTTGTAGGGAGTGTGGTTATCATTGTTTTATTTTATTACTACATTTTTCCGGTATATTTAGTAAGTATACAGATCATGTTATATAAACAGATAAACGTATATAAAATATAGTCTAGAACTAGGACACCCATTCTCCAACACAGTTATAGGGACGTAACGTACGTATCTACTTTCATCTACATCTACAGGTGATTTGAAAAACTTAATAATAATATACTTACTTGCACATATAATTGAATCGGATTTGGTTTCGGTTTCGTCAGCCACAATAATTTTTTCCGAACATTTGTGAACAATTTTTATACACGTCATGTTGCAGGAATGCACGACATAAACTCTTCTTGAACACAATGCAAAGTGACAATGGTCAGGAACAGGGTACACAGGCAGACGGTAAATGCGCAAGGTTGTCAAACATCACAACATGACATAATTCTATCTATGGGAAATGAGGGTGAGATGAAGGTTATTAGAAAGGTGATTGATCTATGGAGCCGTTTTGAAATCTTATAAGGTTATGGCTCAAACGCATATTTTGAAGTAGAGTGGCGGTCAAAGATGATTCTATATGTGACTTTGCGTTGATATAGTCTAACGGTGACTGATAGTGGCTTCTGACACTTGGAAAGTTATGAATATACCTATTTCAATTAAATTGAATTTCAATTTCGAAAACTTGAATGAATATCTATTGACCAGTCTACAACTTCTGTATTCAATTTGATTGATTGAAAATGTACTTGAAACATGCGATCCTTGGACCTCAGTCTTTTTTTTTGTTTTCTATTCAAGGTGCAGTATGAAATACTTTGTTGATGTCGATTTCATATATAAGTGGTGTTGATTCACACCTCATTCGTTGTGAAAATGATTGTCAAGGAAATACCATCATGCCAGGGGATCATAAAAAATACAGATCATCAATTTCATTACTAGCTGTATCTCTTGAAGATGAAATATTCGTGTGAATATGGGCTGTTCATAATATTCATGGTCATTGAAAACATAAAAGCTGACCACTTTCATGATTGCATTTATGAAAATAAAACCGAACGGTTTTAATTTTTATAGGATATATCTAGTTGTTGATTCATAAATAGTGTGATTTGAAATTCACACTGTGAATTTGAAAAAAGATTCTATGCAGTTCTGATTCCGAATATAGTTTCGACATATTGTGATACGAAGTACACCGTAGAACACCATAAAACCATCTTCCCTCCCCTGTGGGAGAAATATTACGTTCCCGTTAGCTATGGTAGTCGGTGAGTCACGTGGTCGGGGTAATATCCATTCAGTCAGTATCTTACTAAAAAAGAAGTAAATTTGGGTGCCACTCAAGCCAAAAATACAAATACTACTGAGTTCAAAACCTTGTCTGATTCGAGAAAACAAGGATGGTAAACACAGCTGAAATTATTAAATATTTGCGAATACAACAATTACCAATGTTGAGACTCCCTTGAAGTAAAACAATACCTCACTCAAACCCCATATATTGAAACTCAAATATGTACAAATGATATGAAAACATACAAGGTGAAAATGGACTGTGCAGATTCATGACCCTGTATAATGCACAAATCAAAAACAAATGGTTCATCAAGTAGATACCTGTGGCCAACTGAGATATTTGACTAATAGTTAGCTAACGTTCAGTACTGTACGTGCGCCTTACATAAAATGTGTAATATTCAAAGAGAATGCAGGTAAATCATATGATGAAGAAATAAAAATAAATGGTTGACAGGCCTGAATCTATGGTGCTATAGTACCACTCCCACGATGTGTTCTACGCTGTTCAGTTTGATCAGCACTAGGACTGCTGAGCTGGGTACTGATGAAATTTCTGCATACCCCTCGTATCTTGGTGAAAAGTTGAAAGTGTGCACCAACCATTTCTTCGACGGTAAGACATCCAAACTACAACGCAGGCATGGCAAGCTACGACGTCATCACAAGGTCACCGCTGACATGAATCCTTGAAAATCCCATAAATGATTCTTCCAACAAAATCGAGCAGCTAATTTCCAGTGAGCTACTATGCTTTCAAAACTACAATGCAGAACTTGTAAACTACAACGTCCATTCCGACATTTCGAATCAGGAGGCTGTTCGTGACCTCATCCATAAAAAAACGAAAATGGACTCCATCCCAAAACCCTATTCATATATATAAAGAAAGAAAGTTAAGTCTCTTCCAAATGAATAAATGTCTTTAAACTCACTCCACACGGAGGGACGATCACAATCGTGGAAATATCGAAAACATCCTCGTTGTATTTCCGAGGCAAAACCCAAGATTATCGAAACTCTCGACAATGGTCAATCTCTCGGCATCTCCTCCCGATATGAACCCTCGAGCGCAATCGCACGAAGTACGTTTTGACATTCCTGCAATTGGCGATCTTCTACATGGTCGCCATCTATCGACGAGTTTGAACCAACGCAATGGTGAAATCTCTTAGTTGAAAGAAAATACAACGTTTCAGTAGTTGAAACCACTTTAAAAGCTAAGAAAATACTACATGCATGTGTCGGCAGACAAACACTTGTAGAAAGATACTTCCGTATGGCGTTCAAACAAAACAAATGAACTGAAAATGTATCACCTCACATCCAGTGACTGTACTTAGTGAATGAATGAGAATTCTCATTATCATTTTATATGGAACTCCTGTGGGAGTGTAAATATCCAACAAGATGAACATTTCACTCTAAAATCAAATATCATCTTGTCCGGTGGACATTGGGATGGGTGGAGACATCTTGGCGAAGATAGCAGAAAAGCGCTGACCCTACTCTGGGTAAATCCAAACGCTACAACCATGATATCAAATTTTCGATACTCAATCATGGGACAGTATAATTCTGGTGTGAAATCAAATCAGTGTTATTTCTAATCGAAAGAGACAGCAATATTTTCCTTAGAGTGTAGGGGGTTGCATTTGAAAAAGTCGAGTCATTGCTATTTGTAATTTGTCATTTTCAAAAAACCGTAGTAGGTGATGGAACATCGATTTTGAGTTCGCCTTCATCTCAAAACATGCGTTGAAAAATCGACTGGAAAACAGTTGGTTTGGTTATCTTGACTAGTTTTGAAGTTATTATTTTTTATGTAGGTCTATGCACGACGCTATTTTGACACATGAATTGTCAAAAAGTATTGCAGATAAGTCTAAGAAACCCGGGTGCGTTATATCGACAATTTAGTGGCGATTCAGAAAATGCACCAATAATGAGGCTTTGCTCTTAAAAAAGTAGGGTATATTTTTTTGGGACAATCTGTATATATATATATATATATATATATATATATATATATATATATATACATATATATACATATATATATATACATATATATACATATATATATATATATTTATATATATATATATATATATATATATATATATGGAAATATTCCTAGAATGTACCTCATTGTAGGACCTATTGTTAAAAAAAACAAGTCGATAGCTTGGTAGAAAATCATGGAGCTGCACGCATCCCTGGGAAACCCTTCAGCTCAAAGCTGAAACTTTTTGAGCAAATATGGCGGTCCGTAGGTGTCGGCGTTGCGCTGTGCAATTTTTTTAATGTGTCAAAAAAAACTATGCCCTTGGGTAATGAAGTCGAAGCTAATTTTTATTTCATATCATACATTAAGTAGCCAAAGTATGAAAGAGTTGTATGCCATACCAATGCGGCGACTCAAACTGTCCACCATATTCAATTAATTAAATGTGTAATTTTTTCGATGCTCTCTTGGAATATGAGATCAAACATTGTTCTTTACCCAATGATAGAAAAAAGTCTTATCACCGATTATGACCATGCCATACTGTTTCGGTGTCCCTCAGTTCACGGCATACTGATTCAAAGATGTCAAATACTTACATTTCGGCTTAGCACGGCACGTCTTAGGAAGGAACCGGATTGGGACACGCCCAATCAGCGCGCTGGGTAATCCCAGCTACCGTTATAGCTCAGTCACGGTGAGCCTGATAAAACAGGCTACTGGCTCTGGGATGTCGGAGTGCCCGTGCGGGTTCCACGCCGAGTCAGTTAGGGAATACAATCACTTGGACCCATCAAATGAAAGACTCCCTCGTCTCTAGTGAATTACGGTATTGTTTTCCATTGTTCACCCCCTTCACCCCCAGAGTCCAACGGTATGAGGGGCTATCCTCCTCCCCCTGGGTACCCATGTCAACAAGACTTCTCTCGTTACGTTTCGTTTGATGGGTCGCCGCCGTATCAGACTTTCGACCTGATACCACTCGTGTGAATATGTGATGAGTTAGCGTTCGCCGAAGCTACTAAGCACGCTACCATGTTAACGAGAGGGGACCTGGACTTTACCCAGCGGTGCCTAGAATCGTCACAGGCACTCCCCGATGCCCTAGTCACATGATGGGGCTAGGCCCAATCATAGGCATAGGTATGGCGGTCCGTTTCAATGACCCCAGTAGTCCATTTTGATGAATACATACGATGCCATACTGATAGGAGGTATTTAAATGGCGGCCATGATGAAAAAACTGTATTTTTTTTCAAAATATCCATAAAATCATTGGCTGTGTTGTGTTGGAAAATAATTCTTTAAACTTCACATCAATGAAGAAGTAATATGAAATTATTGTTTGATTTGCAACGTTTTTTGAAAATGAAATTAAGTTAATTTAGTTCAAGAAACCTGTATTATCCATCTTCATTAGATGTTTCATTTTCATCGTCACTGTCTCCATCTGATGATATGTTGTGATGAATGATCATCTAAATCACTATCTTCCTCGTCTCCCTCTTCAACTCAATCTTCAGTGTCCTCGTCAGAGCTTACAGTTTCTGCAATTGTTATAAATCGGTGATATTCATTTATATAATTATAGTAGAACTGTTAAACTATCAGCTTTGTGTATTGATTATCATTTGGAACTGTAAATGATATTTGCAAGTATTTTTTCTGCATGATTGTGAAATGTAACCTTCGTTTTCATTTGGCTGTTCATCGTTTAGTTCGGTTCACGCTTCATCGTGCAGATTTTAAATTACTATGCAACCTAAACAATGAAGCGACCGTTTAGATTTTCAATTATTGTGGATGGCATTGCATCACCTTCGAACCTATGGAAAGTATAAGCGTCTTCGAACAATTTCCAGCCGTAATCATCAGCATAATCTTAAGATGATGGATATTGTGAATGTGCATTGCACCAAATGTTGCTGACCCAAAGAACCCTCATCAACTGTTGTAATAATACGGCTCTACATGGTGGAATTAGAGATGCATCGAAATTTTCAACGTTATCGAATGCCTGATTGGTGCTCTTGATACTGTATGTAAGCTTCCAAAAATGAAGCCAATCGCACTTCATTCACGCAGTCAATCCGTTGATTTCCATTCAGTCTGGAGAAATTTACTATGTTCTCTACCAAGCATGTAAACCTCTATGTATTACTCTCGTTTCGAACGTCCATCGTCGTAATGGATTCAAAAGGTTTTCATGACGTCTTGAATGCTTGTGTCTGCAATAGTCTTCGAGTGAATATTGACAAGTTCACGTGCTACTTACAAATTGGCATGTCTGTCGGTGCAATGGTGCGTGTAATTCCGACATGTGCAGTGGTGCGTGTAATTTCGCGCGTAGTGGTAAGTTTCACGCCTCTGCAGTGCGTCAGAAAGAGCAATTAGTGGTTTCCATACGTTCTTGATCTCAACGCTTGGTTGACTAAAGGCGTTATTGGCTTCGATGTAGGCGGCCTCTTTGAATTTTCGTTTGAACCAATGCTTCTCTCTATGTAGATCACTTGCGTTGTTCCATATAATTCGATGGTGCTCAGTCCAGGCGTGGTCAGCAATTCCCGATTTTGACGTTTCTCTACGTTGAGTCCATTTCTTGTGCTCATCCAATCTTACCAATAACGTCTTTTTCTTTTCAATGAAGGAATCTCCGCATTCACATGGAACCTATATACATAAATGCAATACTGACTGATTTAATTTTTGTTGTCAGGTTTGGTCTTGGTGAGGAGCAGCTCTTGATGTTGAACTTGTTTGCGATCCTTCTTCTCTCATGTATGGAAGGCAGATCACTGTGCTTTGTTGTTGCTCTTCAGATGTCTTCGTTCTCTGGAGTTGTTTCAATACTTCCCCTAGGAGTTTCTGGGGGTAGCCATTCCGCTGAAGGTTTTCTCTGATGTGGTCTAATTCGGCATTTAGTGACTCCTCGTCGTTGCATATGTGCATCGCTCTCTCTACCAATGTGCTCACGATCCCTCTCTTTGTCGAACACGGATGGTTGGAGCTGTAGTTAAGATAATGTTTACATCCTTCAGTCAACCAAGCGTTGAGATCAAGAACGTATGGAAACCACTAATTGGTCTTTCTGGCGGACTGCAAAGGCGCGAAACTTCACGCACCACCACACCGCGCGGAATTACGCGCACCACTGCACATGGCAGAATCACACGCACCATTGCACCGACAGACAACACGATGAATACATTATTCAATTATAAAAAATTGTCAACTTTACAGGTTTAATCCTCACCTTAGAGACATGATATTGGTATGTCACATATTCATTCGTATTCCAGACATTGAATATGTCTCAAAAACATGAGTATGGCACTTGTAACAATTTTACAACTTTGAAAGGTTAATTCCTCACATTCGAAACATCCAATCGGTATGGCACTTACGGACTCGTCTTCTAGACATCAAAATCAATCAATACGCGTTTTTTTCAAGGTATGTACTTATGGTACATGGACTATTGAAATATTTGAAAACTTTGAATCAGTATGGCGTGTACTTAGGGACACCGAAACAGTATGGCATGGTCATGATCGGTGATGAGACATTTTTTTACGGGTTTTTTTTTGCTGGCTCTCGGTCTGATAGTTGAAAACATTTACCATAGAGTGGAGTAGGTACTATCAATTATGTTTCCATAGACGACCTCAACACTTCGAGAATGAAGTGCATTGGGATTCAGTTTGAGAAATGGTGAAAATGTTATTAAAAAAATAAACTTGCTGAAAACAGGTTTAGAGGAGATATTTGATCTGGATTTTTTATTGTGTAAAACTCGGTCTCGAAACCATAATAAGTTTTTCTTTCCCTCCAACTTCATGACCGTCTCCCTCTATATTGAAGAACTGGATGACGATTTTTTGTTTTGGAAAGCGTTCTCAAAAACAATATTCGCTTACGAATGGCTTACGTGATGGATGAACGCCCTATTGAAAGGAATGATATCGAGCTGTAAAGATATAAGGGGACTGAGGATTCCACTTCCGCACTGAATAATAAATCTCCCACTATTCGGGTTGTAACCATAGTCATACTTCGCTGAATCTGAATCTCACAACGTTCTCACTTCAATCGACCAATCAATCAACCAGATGATCCGCCTACGAGAAGCAATCACTCCGAGTGATTGAATAAAACAAATCCAAACAATAATTCATCGCGTGTAAATCAGATACGAATAATGAGTTGTAGTAACCTCTTTTGTACAGTAATGAATAGCGCATCAATTATGGTACATGTCAGTTGTTTCAAATTCATTCGGGTTTGAATAGAACATTCGTCGAGCGGATATTTTTGACAGAAATCTTCCCTGAGGGAGTTTGTGGAACGTTTCCTGAAGCGATTATTTCAGATAATATCCCGTTCATTTTGTGTTCACGCAGATTATCCATAATTTTATTGCTGATCAGAGAAATGAACATTGCAGGATATAAATGGAAATATTTTCTGCACATTTATCGATTTCGTATACTGTTTGGTCGACGAGCGATTCAAATCGTGGCGTCCATAAATGTTTATCAACCGAAGCAAAATGAAAAAACGAATTAGTGATTATAACGATGACTTCGTATTATGCATTCTCATTCATTCAGTAATGACCAAGCTAACGTGTGGCTTCTTGATTATTTTTACAGAAGGATATTAACTTTTATGGTATTTTATTCCATTAAAGTAACGCTAAATAATATTTCCGTTGATCTCAGTTATTATTGATATTACAATGAGGGGTATTGAGTATGTATAGAGGTCAACGCAGCTGGCACCACGGAAAATACCCACAGCGGAGAGAAATGAATGCTCCCAGATGACAAGAGGAAAAGCACATTTAAATCATCAGCAACAATGGCAAACAGCAGCACAACAACTTACACCGGACTAGCTCAATTGAACATTCATCTCGCGGGGAAATCATCAGCCACCATTTCGAAAATATTAATCAGGGCTAATCTGCAAGTGGCAGATTGAAGTATAACCAAATGAAAAAGGTTAAGTCGTCTGCTGTACTATATAATATAACAAACCTAGGTCCAGCATTTCGAAAAAAAAACAACATTAACTGTGTTTGTTTTTCAGAATATATGACAAAGGATCTAGTACCTGTTCAGGTTAACATGAATACTGGCATTCGGCACTTCGACATCATAGCCTCAGGATACTTCACTGAATATTGTAGATTGTATGGAACCTTTTGTACATTAACCAAAACCCGAGATCCCGAAGCTCCTTTTGAAGTGTATCAGTTTCCTAGGAACTTGAGTTCCTGATACCTGATGGCGTTAGTGAAACCCTTTCTAGGAATTCGAGCCGTTTGCAAAACAGCTATTGGCAATCACAAAGAAGCAAGTAATCTACAATTTCAGTGGAGTCTCGCAGTCTAATCATTGTCTAATCTATCTATCATTTTGAAGTGATACCTTAGAGGATAATATCGAGTGAGCATTCTCGTTACTAGTTCCATGTCTTTCTTGTACAACTCTTGTTCAACTCAGATGGCCCCTTCTGTGTACCATAAAATAATAGTGGTCGACATGGAGGGCCTTGCAGTGGAATCAACTTCCGCTGAAAAAACTAGAAAGAAAGTTTGGCATGAAAACACCACCATTCTGAAATATAACCCAGCACAGATCAAATTCAGAGGAGAAAACCCGTTCGAACTAGATCAAACAGTGAACAAAATTGAATGAAGCATGAGGGAAAACATACACTAGGACATGATTCTGTAAAACGAATACCTGTGAAAAATCCGAAAAATCGTGGCGAAAGGCATGATGTCATTTGTTACTAGGAAATCGAATAGTAGCTATACAAACAAAGGACGAATAGCAGTGGGCTCTTCTTCCAATAGGGTTTTTCAACAAATAATCACAATAATAATAAATAAAACCATTTAACTATGCGTCATGATATTATTTCTGACATGACAGCACAAAAAACATTGGAATAAACTCAGTAGCCTTCTTGGTACTTTTATTTTCAAAGAGTACGCGAATCCATGAGAAGAAGATTGGATGTATCGATTGATTAATTTAAATCAAAATATTCCGAAAACGGCTGCTTGTAGCGACTTGTAGGCGGCGCCCCCTACAATTAATAGTCGAACCAAGATCAAATTTGAATTTCTCATATCAAGAAATCCCCAAATACCAATTTTGGTCCGAATATCGACATTATTTTAAAAATTATTCACGAAAATCTAAAATAAAACTAAATTCTTAACATCTTTCATATAACAAAATCAAGGCCTTGCGGACCCATGCTTATATGAAGTTTTCACCTTATAAATAACTGAGGAATCGTCCTGTAAAATATAGGGCCCTCATTACATAACACCCTCTATAAATTTAAATCGATGAATTGAATATAATTTACAACATTGCAAATTCTTTAAAAATATTCCACTGACACATTCCAGAAATAATTTTTCAAATCATCTCAAATACTACTCAATAACTTTTCCATACAGTGATTTTTTCTTCACTTCCAATGAAATGGTAAATTGTTTTCAAATATCCTGGTCAGCCGGTACAGCCTATGATGTTCTAGTATGACAATTTCTGAGAGCATTCAGAGAAAATGCATCGTGTACACCGGTTACCAAGCTGCAACATTACTATTATTTATTTTTGGCACTATGTTCTATGTATCACCATAATCCTTGTCATAATGTTTTTGAAGGGACATCCATCTTTTATAAGATAATGAAACCAAAAATATATATCCGTCCAACAGAAATTTTGGTTGATTCAATGACGTACTTTTATCAAGTATTGGGAATGAGGACTTTATTTTATTTTATATACTTTACATTTTTCTCGGTGAAGACAAATTCATTGATATCTTATTTTTATTGAATCGATCCAGGACACTACGAGGTATTTAATACATATACAGACCGCAAAACTAATCAGATATATCCGACGTAATCGTCAATAGTTTTTCGAATAATTTGGCAACCCTGTAACGAAGCATTTTTCAGAGCCACGTTCCTAAGAACGGTCTGGCAATAATTTCTATTCCTAGTTAGGAAAATAAATGTAAATACCCAAAGCAACTGGAATAAACATGGAAATCCGGCATGAAACAGAGCTGTGTTTTTCCATATAATATATAAAGGGAGAAACGCTTCTCTGTTGGTTTTTGTTAAACGGGCAAAAGGAGTTCAACTCGCGATGGGAAAAAGCCTAGTTTTTCGGCCCAGTTCTCAGATTAACGGACAAAAAAGGCGCCGTTCCTATCCCGAAAGTGATAACAAGAGCGCCTTTCTTAAGAGGTTTTTATGCAAATTTGTCGTAGATTTGAGACATATAAAAGGCAAGATGAAATTAGCATCGCTTTTTTGTTCCGGATTTGTGCCCGTAAGGCTTTTGCCTGCCGTGGGCACATGGGGCGCTGCTAAACATCCGAGTTGCCACGTTCTTGAGTATAAAACCGTATAAATTTTGAAGTCATAAGTGTTTTCAGAAGCGTTGAGGTATCAGTAAGTGAAGATTTATGTATCATGTTTGAGCTTGGTTTCCCCGTGTGCTGAGTCACCCGTAAACATTATATTTCTCATCATTATTCTTTGCAGTCGAGTTTGAGCTTGTCATAAGACTGCAGCGTGTATATATATATATATATATATATATATATATATATATATATATAATATAGAAGGGTAGTCTTGACTGACTAGTTGAAGAAAAAAATCTACGAAACTATCTTGAGGATGCAGTCAAAATAACTGGGCTGGGTTAAAGAATACTCTTTGTTATATGGTCGAGCACATATTAAGCAGATCATTAATCAATGCATTGTTTAAAAATCAGTAAACAACTTTACAACCACTTTTATTTAAAAACTAGAAAAATTCTCGTCATGGAGATGTCAAAATAAGTTCTGCACATGGTCGAGTTATGCCAGAAGAGCATGGATCATGAGAAAAGGAAATGATATACATTAGACATATGACAGCCGTCAATATGTAAAGTGGGGAGGGATCAACCTGTTTGAATATATTGCCAACTTCACAGTGGCGAGAAATTTGAAAATTACAAAAATTATGGAACATTTGAAAAAAGAGACAAATACACCGGAAAATGTTAATGAAATTTTTCTATAAGCACATTGTGTTTAAGAGTCCACATTCATTTGTGGTCCAGAAAGGTAATGTTGTTCCAATTTAATAATGTAATTGTACATAATACTCAGATTATTCAGATCAGTTTTTTTGTTCATGGTGTTAGAGTCATTATTAATGTGGAACATTTCTTTGTAAATTCTTTTATGATAGTTATTTTCAGTGCATAGAATTTCAACGTTTTCATAGTCCTTGATCACATCTTCGGCAAGAGCACACGAGCACTTGTTCCTATTACAATCACTTTTGTGAGAGGTAATGCGATAAATTCCTCGAGGTCTGTCTGTCTTGCAACAAATCATATATTGGACAGACCTCGAGGAATTTATCTGGTCATATGTCTAATGTATATCATTTCCTTTTCTTATGATCCATGCTCTTCTGGCATAACTCGACCATGTGCAGAACTTATTTTGACATCTCCATGACAAGAATTCTTCTAGTTTCTAAATAAAAGTGGTTGTAAAGTTGTTTACTGATTTTTAAACAATGCATTGATTAATGATCTGCTCAATTGTGTTTGTTCCTGACTATGTATGCTTTTAACTTTATAATGTCATTCTCAAGTTAGTTAGTATTTCTAACATTTTATGGAGTACCATGTGACTCAAACTTGTTCTTTTCACATTTTTAGATGTCTTGAAAAAGGAAATAAACGTTTCCGAAAGCTCGACCATATAACAAAGAGTATTATTTAACCCAGCCCAGTTATTTTGACTGCATCCTCAGGATAGTTTCGTAGATTTTTTTTCCTATATATATATATATATATATATATGATTGATTTTATTTTGTTCAAAATAAATCTCCACGAAATATTTTGGTTGGCTAAGTTTTTAAAATGCGACTCATTTTCGTTTTATGAGTATGTTTTAACCTATCATTGTTTTTTCACATACAAGTTGAGTTTATTGTACTATCGAAACCCCCAGTCATTTTGGGGTGTTATATCAGCATTTGAGCTCTTGCAGGTGTTTTCACAAGTAGTCTGGAAATTGGTCACCCTGGTGATTGTTACATTATGTTATCAGTTGTTTGAGTTCAGCGAAAACGCCGAACGAAAACAACTGACGCGGAAAATTACATCATTTCGAATTGTGAATTTCGGTTAGTTTGTAGAGTAGAGTGGCATGAGTTCAGGGAAAACGCCGAATTCAAGCCACTGTCGCGCAATATTACGTCATTGTAATTATGAACTTATTATATAATAACAATTTTTCACGGGTGTTTGAATTCAGGGAATGAACAAATTCGAACCACGGCCGCGATTTATGAAACAAGTCATACCTAATTGTCCCATAAAATAGTTGCAGTGCAAAGGTTTCGAATTCCTGAATAAAATAGCCCCGATACCGGGATTTTTCAGAATATTACCCATCCTACGATTCTTGAAGATGATTTTGTGAATATCCATTTTTCGTTGCTCCACTAAGTGAATTATATTTGAATTTTTATGGAAATATAAAGCCCAGTAGCTAAAACAAAGAAAAATAAAATCAATTTCTGAGTCCTCACCGTAACCGTATTATAGGAGATATTGTTTTCAAAAGTGTTGAGGAATACCGACTTGCCAGCAGTACAAATATTGTTAGGTATCGTATGTCTATTTAAGTTTGCCAGACCGACAACTATCTTTTTTTTTAAATATCTAAACCATTTTGTTGAATTGCCATAACAAAAATTTCCGTCCCTAGAAAAACGCAATAAAACCCATAAACCCACAACTTCGAAACATTGTTTTGTTCCGGATTTCGGAAAAGAATATTTTTTATCATTCAGTGTATTTCTGTTCAAGCACACTTTTTATCAAATATTTCTCAATTTCTTTTCCATTAACATTTACTACTGAAGAGGACTGGAAAATCATAATGATGTAGCTTTCATAATAATTCCCATCAAAGGATATCGCTCCTCCACTACATAATTTCAGAGTGCAGAGTGCAGAATTCCATTCTGAATTCTAGAATCTATCGGAAACTGAAAACGATTGTTGCACAAATGTTATACGAAATCCTTGTCGAACCTTAAAAAAGTGGTTTTTACGAGGAATTTGTCTAGTCCGCGGTGCAATCTTCGGTTTTCCGGGCAAGGGTCTCAGGCGACTGGGAATCCAACGTTCACCTTTAACATTTTATCGACTTTCGACGATATCCTTTGTGCGTGAGGGTGGTTTTCTATTAAGTTCCTATCATTGGGGCGACGAACGTTGAGTAAATGACCGATTTTTACTCCGACACAATTTCGACTTCCTTCATATCATCTGCATTCTTGAATACAGGGTAATTGTTGGCTGCCTGTAGAAGAAAATTCATACCATATCTCGAATTTTTGATGTGATATAATTGACGAAATATCAAAGTGAAATATGGAAAGGTAACAAATAGTTCCAATATCAACTCCGTTAATCATTATTAGCTTATGTCCGTGGATTTTGAGGAGGTTATACTTTTCATATCTTTTTTTTTCCATTCTATGCAAGAAATATACAAAATAAAATTTTGATAAATATGGCACTACGCTAACATTTTTCGCTTCTCAACGTGAGTTAATTGAAAATAACTCATATTAACGCAGACTCAATAAAAAAACATATTTCTCAATTTATCCATTTTTTCAATAACTACACTATGAAGGAGACTGTTATAATAACTATAATTGTAATAATTCGTTCGGATCGAGCAATGGATACTCGAACGGTTTCATGTCTTGCTCGACTGTTTTGGACGAACGGGCTTGGGCAGTGCGTACTCGATCGGATTCCAGTCATACTTCCTGTCTTGTCTGTTTCTGAAGATCTCAATGTATTTTTCTCAAGTGCTTGGGGTGTAGATCGACCAATCGCTTGTCGTTTGGATGACATAATTGATTTAACAGTGAAAATAATGCTTTCTGCCGACTTTTACAAATTCACTTGCCAAAAGCAAAGAAAATGCGTGTGATATCCATTATCTAATGGCGACCAACAATTGAAATTTCACAATCAACATTACTCGTTATGTCACACATGAAATGTCACGAAAATACACGAACTGCCACTAAACTATATGAAATACACGCATTTCTCAAAATAACGCTTGCGCCATCTATTCTTGAATGATTGTACTAATTCAGAATAATTTCGTGTGCGTACGCACAACCCACCAAAGTTTCATCGCAATCAGGTGAATGGTATAGGAACGCATACGGGATAAACAAATAAACAAACGGAACTCTCATACAAACTTTCCACTGCTTAGCGGTTGAATTTCTAAAAACGTTTTCTTTTTTTGTTTCGAAGACCTCAAATAATGTTCATGACTTCAACTCAAAAACTAACGGAACTCCTATACAAACTTTGACACCCCATTTCACCCCTTCAGGGATTGAATTCCTGAAAACACTAAAATTTTTTTTTAAAAAAACCAATTTTTCCCAAAAAATTCCCCATTTGGCTCACCATTTGGGGATTGGATTTTAAAAAACACAAAAATACGTATTTCAATATCCGTAACAAAAACCTCAAATTTGATTTCTTATGACCTCAACTTGAAAACTAACCGTCCTCCCATACAAACTTTCAACCCCCATTTCAACCCTTTGAGGGTTGAATTTTCGAAAACCCTGACATTCGTGCCTTTGATTGAAGGAGAGAGCCCAAATATCAATTTACATTACTCTAATTTCAGAACTAACGGTACTTTTTCACCCCTTTAGTGATTGAATATCAAAAAATCTTCCTTAGTGGTTATGTATGTCATCATAAAAATACGCTGTTTAGGCCCTGCAGTTTGGTCTGGGCGTTGATCGTCAGTCAGTAAGTAATAAATATATATATATATATATATATATATATATTTATATTTATATATAGCTTTCCATTTTCCAGTTCCACGTTATCCTATTTTTTGTTATCCGGGTATCCCGTTATCTCGTTTGGCTAGCATAATCGATTTGCGAGAGTAATACTTTCTGACGACTATTACAAATTCACTTACTGGTTTTCACTCCATCACGCACGGAATTCTCAAATGAAACATCAATTAACATTATCCTAATTCGAAAACTAACGAAACCCTCATGCAAACTTTCACTCCTTTCAACCCCAAAAATTTCTAAAAACACTAATATACGTTTTTTTGTAACAAAGACCTCAAATACCAGTTTGTATAACCTTCAATTGAAAATTATCGGAACCTAAAAAACTGAACCCCTCTAGGGGTTTAATTTCCAGAAACATATTTCTTCATTCGCAACAAAGACCTCAAACAGCAACTTCTATGAACCCAACTTGAAAACTAACGGTACTCTCATACGAACTTTCAACCCTCGTTTCAACTCCTTCAGGATTGAATTTTCATAAACCCTGTCATATGTGCTCTTTGATTGGAAAAAAAACCCAAATACCTATTTCCAAGACTCTAACTTCAAAACCAACGGTACTTTTACTTCCACCCATTCTTCTCACCCCTTGAGGGATGGAATATTATGAAAATTTCAGTAGTTATCAATATCATCATAGGAATCAGCTGTCAACATTTCAGTTCTTTAGTTCCAGCGGTTTTGACTGGGCGTTGATCGTCAGTCAGTCAGACCTGTGTGAAAACAGCAGCCAAAAGATAGCAGTCAATTTGCCGAAGATTGCCAAACGTTCAGTGGCGTCAGACTAAAAATTTATTTGGGGTTCAGCAAAGATGTAAAAAAGTATTGTCCTCATTTACTTCCTTACAAAACGGAAAATCCTGACATACGTATGAATTGCTTTCAGAATGATTCCCAACACCATTTCATCCAAAATATGATAATTCTGCAGCATGGTGGGATTATAATGTGCCAAGCTGAAATCTGTCTCATCGAAAGTGGATACATATCATCCTTTCCTATACAGCGAATCATTTCTTGTGGAAAAAATTCCTGCATTACATGCAAACGGGGTAAAATACCAGCACCAATTGAAAACAAAAAACAATTTCGGGGATAAGACCCAAAACTGCCCCAACAGAAGTACTCACAGATCATTCTTGACAACGCAGGAAATCATTTGGTGTAAAAAAAAATCTTGCATTACTTGAAGAGGGGGTGAAATATCAACCCCAATTTAAAAAGAATCAATATTTTGGGGGTAAGACCTAAAACTGCCCCAGCAAAAGTCATCACAGATAATTTTTGACGAAGCTGAGAATCATTTGGCGTAGGAAAAAATTCTCGCATTACTTGCAGAGGGGGTAAAATACCAACTCCAATTTAAAACAAAAAACAATTTCGGGGATAAGACCCAAAACTGCCCCAACAAAATTGACTAGAAATAATTGTTGAAAATGCAGAGAATTATTTGGTGTGGAAAAAAATTATTGCATCACTTGCAGAGGATGTAAAATACCAACCTCAATTTGAAAAATAAATTTTCACACGAAATGATTCGCTGCATTGTCGAGAATGATTTGTAATCACTTTTGTTGGGGCAGTTTTAGGTCTCATCCCCGAAATAGATTTTTACCGAATTGGTGTTAGTATTTTACCCCCTCTGCAAGTAATGCAAGAATTTTTTCTACGCCATATGATTTTCTTTATTGTCAACAATGATTTGTAGTCAATTTTTTTGGGGGCAGTTCTAGGTCTTACCCCCGAAATCGTTTTTTTTTCAAATTGGGGTTGGTATTTCATCTCCTTTGCGAGTAATTCAGAAAATATTTGCTAGACCAAATGATTCTCTGCATTGTCAAGAATGATCTGTGATGACTTTTGTTGGGGCAGTTGTAGGTCTTACCCCCGAAATCATTTTTTTTGGGGTTGGTATTCCACACCCTCTGCAAGTAATGCAAGAATTGTTTTCTACACCAAATGATCATCTGCATTTTCAAGAATGATCTGTGATTACTTTTGTTGGGGCAGTTTCAGGTCTTACTCCCGACATACATTTTTTTTAATTGGGGTTGGTATTTCACTCTCTTCAAGTAATGCAAGTATTTTTTTATACACCAAATGATTCTCTGCATTGTCAAAAATGAATTAAGATTTCTTGTATCGGGGCAGTTTTAGGTCTTGAACCCAAAATCGATTTTTCCTAAATTGGTGTAAGTATTTTACCCCCCTCTGCAAGTAATTCAAGAATTTCTTCCAATACTAAATGATGATCTGCATTGTCAAAAATGATTTGGTAGTGAATTTTGTTGGGGCAGTTTCCGAAACTCCGAAAACTCCCACATACAAAGTTTGAATAGAATCGGACCATAATCACAAAACTTCACCATTTTGAAGCCGCCATCTCGAATTTATAAATTTTAACAGAAAATTCATAATCCCCGTCTCCGAAAACCCCCACATACCAATTTTGAATCGAATCGGACCATAATCACAAAACTTTTTCGCCATATTGGATTTGACAAATAATTCACAATATCCGTCCCCGAAAATTCCCATATACCAATTTTGAATCGAATCTTACCATAATCACAAAGCTCGTCCGCCATCTTGTAGCCGCCATTTTGTTTTTTCTCAACAAAAATTTCATAATACATTTTCACCGGAATTATGACCACTCGCCAAATTTCAACTCAATCGAATGTCGATAAGTGCTCCAAAAATTGATTACAAATTTTGAACCGGAAAAAATTACAGAACGAATGACAGAATGACATACGAACGAAGCAAGTTAAATAAAAGCTCGTAAGAAGGCACTATACTACGAGAAACACCATTTAAAACATCAACTAATGGAAAGATACAAAAGAACATTTTATGATCAAAATGCATTTTGTTATACCGTCCTCCGTTTGTAAACTATACTTTTGGGTACTAAACCTAAATAGAATTATTCTGGTCCCAATCAAAATGTAATGTGAGAAATCATATCTCTTCTCCCAAATGTGCTCATCGGTTGTAACACAAATCCAGCAGGAAGGCTGAGAACTGGAAAAACGCAATAGATCATGTATTAAAAATTTTGAAACTATATGTGCAGAATGTTCCAAGTTTACAGAAATTCATAATTAATGTAAACGATAGTGGGCCTAACCCTGACGGTAATTGTTGATAAGAATAGTATAATTTATTATTGGAAATGTTCAAACTAGAATTCTAACACATGAAACTACTGTTGATCATGGAAAAACAACACTTACAAGAAACTCGCCAAATACAGCAAAAAAGAAACATGATCTGGAGGTCAACAGCAATAAAAATTCAGGATTCAAAATAAGTGAAACGAAATCAAATAACGATGAAAAGAAATACGCAGCTTGCCCAAAATGCAATGGTCTATATAAAAGAGTTAACCAACATTCACATTATTGCAAATCATTAGACAGACGATGAAGTATTCAAGCAATTAGTGCAAGACTGCAAAAGAGTTCCAAATACAGAACAATTTGTCACATACTTATCACAAGCAAAACGCAATATCAAAATGATGAGACGAATACCAAGAGGTGCTCGCAATGTAATATCAAAAATGTGTCTTCTTGTATTGACAACTGGGAAAAATTAACTAATTCGCATATGGAGTTTTAGGATTGCCATGCGATACTCGAGAAACACGTATCTCTGACAACACTTCTCATGAAGAATCTTGAAAATTATATGGCATCAGATACACCACCATATAAAAGTAGAGAGAGGATTCATATACAATATGAAAATACCAATAATAGAGACACATTGAAGAAAATTATTGATACGAGAATCGCAGAATATGATGTCCGAGGAGCAATACGTATTTTGACCTTCGATCAAAATTCACTCATTTCGCTCAGAGAAAAACATCCACCTATCAGAACAGATCCTAATTTTACTAGTTTTCATTAAAAAGAAGAAACACTCCAATTTGATCCACCAACAACAGTTAAGCAAGTTAAAAAAGCTCTTAAAAGTTTTCCTTGTGGTTCATCAGGAGGCCTAGATGGTATAACTACACAGCATTAGAAAAAATGTATAAACGATGAAAATGGTGATTATGGCTCCCAACTTCTGGATAGCCTTGCAAAATTGCGCAGAGGATCAGTTCCACAAAAAGTTTGTTGTTGGTTATACAGAGCTAATCTCATTGGTTTAAAAAAAAAGATGGAATCCGCCCGTCGCATCAGGAGGGGTATTTAGAAGAATAACGGTGAAAATTAATTTGTGAGGAAATCAAGACCACATCAACTTGGTTTTGAGATTCCAAAGAGGGCAGAGGCCGTTATACACGCAGCAACAAAATATATTGAACAAGCCAGTCACTCAGTGATAATGATCAAGTAAGATTTCGGAAATGCATTCAATGCTATTTATAGAGATTTTTCATTACAACTTGCAAGAAATGCATTACCTACAGGATATAGGTTTGTATGGAAGTAGTACCGCAATCCATCAATCTTACTTTTCTGAAATGGAATGATCAAATCAGAAACAGAAGTTCAACAAGGCGATCCTCTTGGGCCATTATTATTCTGCATCACCACCAAGCAGTTGTCTGAATAATTGAAGTCTTCCTTCAACAAATGGTATCTAGACGACTGCACCCTATCAGGAAAAGTAGAAGATTTGATCCATGATATATGCAAAATTAAAGAATATTGGAGTACTCAGTGGTCTCCAAGAAAGCAAAGTGTGGAATTTTGAATAAAGATCCTAACCAAAACAAATGCAAAAAAACATACTCACAAATTTCCAAATATTTACCAGGTATCCGATTAGTTCAACCAATAAATTTCAAATTGTTAGGTCCTTCCATCACAAAATAATCAATATGTACTGTATTGAAAGAACGCACATTTACATCAAAACTCTTATGCGATAAGTTACCAGATCTCAGTTTACATACTGCACACTACCTTCTCACACATTGTCTAGGCCTACCAAAACTATTATATACACTGAGAACATGCGCAATATGGAGATATTCGCATATTTTAAATGACATCGACGAACATTTCAAAGATGCGATGGAAAATATATGTTATACCCAAATGACGGAGGATAAATGGAGGCAGACAACGCTTCCGATTGCTAATGGAGGTTCTCCAAATTCGCTAGATGTTCTATGATAATCAGGACGATAACGAATTTTTCTCTACAATTACACATGAAGCAATCGATAGATACTTGACAATACCAGGGGCGCGGTGATGCCAAGCGAAGTAGATCGATCACAACAGAAAGACTAGTATCAACCAATAATGAGTTATCGTAAAAAAAAATAGAAAAAGCAGAAGATGACATAGAACGAGAAAATGTCTACAAGTACCTTTTTAGATCGAGATAATCTTGTCATATCAGTAACCCTGCGTTTGGGAGCCCAAATTTGTGAACCTCACAAATGTTGTCATGTTGATGGCTCGGGGACTCATGACCTTAGTTGTCCTTTCAGTTCGGAGCATCTTTCGCGTCATCATGCTCTCACTGTCACTGTCAAATGAGCCTTGAATTAGCTGAAATTCCATTTTAATAAAAACATAATGGAACGTGTTTTGATGAAGATAGAAAACGACCTGACGGCATTACTTTGATACCATGGTAGAGAGGACGAGCAATGATATGGGACGTGCCATGCACAGTCGTGTTCGCAAAATCAAATATCCGAACAGCCATTATAGCCCACAGTAAATATTCGGAACAGGAAGAAGAACGCGAGCGAATAAAATATCTATCGTTTGAACATAGTAACATCGTATCACCCATGGCATTCGATACTCTGGGTGGTTTTGGAACAAATTGCCTTCAGGTTATCAAAGAAATTATCAGAAAGATAACAAATATCACGGGAAAAAAGCAGTCAAGAAATTTCCTGATGCAACGCCCCAGTATTGAGATAGCTCGTGGGAACGCAGCGTCTGTAATCGGCTCAATTCCCAATACTGATATCTTGGGAGAAATCTACAATTCATAATATCTATTCCTACACCAATCATTGTATTACTGCATATGAATATTCCACTTAAATAAATAAAATGAATATTCTACGATGATATTAGAATTTGCTTTCAAATTGAGAAAGAAGATAGATGTGGGACCAACCAAGGAAGTCACACTGTTTGAATACTCATGCCTGGAGTTTAGGAATTTTCGCGAATCCTAATGAAAAGGAAGTCTCAAAAAGTAGAGCCAATCGAATGTTCGTTTGGGAAGTCCTCGTGTCTAATAGAGCTTCTTTCACTCATCCTAAATTTCATTTGCTCTTAAACAAAATTTGTATTTCTTCATCTATCGTCGGCCTATTTCTGCGACCAGGGCCAAACAAGGACGCCGGTGAGCATACTTCCCCAACCGGAACTTTTACCCGAATCCTCTGGGGCTTCCAACCCGAGGTACAGATCTCCAACAAGCCCAACATCCATGAACTCGGGATCGCCATCTTTACGTCCCCTACGAAGGACGGCATATCTATCGCCATATCTCGTGCTCATTGATAGGACACCTGCATCTGTAAATTTGCTCCTTTATAGTTTTATATACATTTCGTTTTCTGGGATTTTGAATTATCATGTTTTGATATCGAATGGAATTATCATACGTTCATATTTTCAATTATTGCTTTCATGTATGGCATTCGATAACCTGATTAAATTACTATGTCGAAGCAGTTCCTGTTGATTCGAAGGGCTAAATTGAACCTTAGACAGAAAAGTATAGAAACATACATATACAGTCATTTTGCAATTCACAAACCCATGTGATATCGTTTTCCCAAATCGACTTTGAACCTGTTGCTTTTTTTCAGATGGAATAGCGTAGATTTTTTTTCCGGAATCAAAATTTATATTATCGTGTTACCTTGTACTATATTGAATCAGAGTGTTGCTTCAATGTTCATTCGTTATGGACTTAGTTGATGGATATGGTAACATTTAATTCATGTACAGTATACATTTCTGAAATGGCATTAGTTCCTTAAAATTATTAATGTATTGTAACGAATACACTGCGCCTCTGCCTGTGATCGCGCGCTGACGAGGACATTGGATTTTCCAATGCGAACAAACTCGTGTGCGGGAACGACTATGAAAGTGCATTGCATGCGAGCGATAGTCAGTTATTTTTTGATAAGTTGGAGTATAGTACGCAATATTCCAGTAGTAAACTGTAATTGTAATTATTGTCAGATTACATTATTGTGTACAAATAAATGGACAATAATTAGTTGAGTATTTGTAGTAGTCACGGACCCAAGTTTGTAACAGTATTCTGAAAAAGGTTATTCGAATATTGTTTTTCAAGGTAAGCATTTTCAATTGAATATTGATTGGGAAGATTATTCTGAAAATTGAAAAATACACGTTGAAAATTAAGCTATTCTAACAGAAAACAACTACTTCTTCTGCTAAAGCCACGCTGGACATTGAATACATCTGAGAGGGCAACCAATTGGTGAACCAATACTATAAAGCACACATCCAGTAAAGGACTCGTACAAACTTGTACAAGGCACGAAATTACTGGAATGGGTGCTGTAAAAGTGAGCAATAGGCAAAATTCAATGGGCCAGGAGGCCCAAGTGTCATCGGAGGTCTCGACCAGACGAGCTGACTGGGTGGAGATTTAAGTGGGTGAGGCGGAGGGGAAGAGGGACACAACCCTAGAACTCAGTGAGGTAGACAGGGTACAATCCTAGAACTCAGTGACTCCCACACTACCTTGCTACTGCAACGTGTTCATAAATGATTTTATCCACCCCGACCCAGAAAAAAACTCATTGAATTACGTGTTTTCAGCATGTCGCAGCAGTGCCTGTTGATTCGGAGGATTGAATTAAACCTTTTTTGATAGACAGAAAGAGTATAGACACATAAATACACAGTTATTTTGCAATTCATAAATCCATGTGATATCGTTTTCCGAAATTTACTTTGAACTTGTTGCTTTTTGTTTCAGATGGGAAAATAATCGAAAATGTCTCTTTCCGGAATTAAAATATATATTATCGTGTGACCTTGTACTATATTGAATCAGAGTGATGCTTGACTGTTCATATAGTTGATGGATATGCCAACATTTGATTCATGTACATGTCCCTTGAAATTAGTAATGTATTATTACGAATACACTGCGCCAATACCTGTGATCGCGCGCTGCCAAGGAGAATGGAA
Organism: Gonioctena quinquepunctata; assembly: GCA_018342105.1. Lineage (NCBI taxonomy): Eukaryota > Metazoa > Arthropoda > Insecta > Coleoptera > Chrysomelidae > Gonioctena > Gonioctena quinquepunctata. Next base: position 67,150 of record JAFIRS010003400.1, read on the forward strand.
TTTCCGATGCGAACAAACTCGTGTGTGAGAACGACTATAAAAATGCATCGTACGCGAGCGATACTCAGTTTTTTGTTTGATAAGTTGGAGTAAAGTACGCAATATTTCAGTAGTAAACTGTTATTGTTATTATTATCAGATTACATTATTGTAATCGTCACCGACCTAGTTCGTAACATTATTCTGAAAAAGGTTATTTGAATATTATTTTTTTCTTGAAAAGGTAAACATTTTCAATTGAAAATTGAATGGAGATATTATTATGAAAATTGAAAAATCCACGATGAAAATGAAGAAATTCTAAAACTCAAGCCACGCTGGACATTGAACTGCATCTAAGAGATATTGTAAAAGTACCCTACCTGAAAATTAAAAAAAATTCATGAACACCCTGTTCATATTCTGTACAAATGGTTTTTTGTTTCTGTTTCGTAGTGATTGAGGGGGTTGCATCATGTTATTCTTGTGCAATTTACATCATTGAGTGCCAAGTAAATATAATTACTAATCAAATTGAATCTTCTATATCTTTCTGTTTATGGAATTCAATCAAGTGAAGTGAAAATATTCGAATTTGAGTCATTTAGTAATAATAGAATTCGGTACCCATACAATTTTATACATATAAGAGATTTTTGTTGTACATTAGGAAGTAAATAAACACGAAAAGGATCCAAAAAGTTAACCCGCGCATGGATCGCTAGGATTATTTCACACCAAGTTTTCATATGTTAGATAGATATGATTAATTTGTATGTTAAAATTGACACAGTGTAACATATTGATATAATGTAGAACACAATAATACAAAAACTGATTACAAAAACCTCCTTTGGAAACCATTGGAACATCATTTTCCTGACATTTTCCAGTATGGAAAATGAAATTAGCTGATGTTTTGTTCTATAGTTCAAAAATATATAATTGACAACTTGCAGTTTAGAAATGATATCTTATTGTCACTTAAGGAATTAGGTATCGTTGACGCAGGGCTCATCCATCCTCCAGAGGTATGAATAGCTCCAATCTTAATGAAAATTTCTACAGGTCCAAGTTAACATTTTGAAAAATACAATTTCAAATATTGGACGATTTGAGTAGGATAGTGCCATTCTAGGATTGGAAATAATGTTTTCTCCATATACAATATTTCAATATATTGAGCACAATTCAAATGGTATAATTTTCCAGAATTTTACAACAATCCTGACCCACTTGTGACGTGCTACAATTGCAGGTATATATTCCAATTTCTAACGTTATTCAATGAGCCTTTTTCCTGAGAATAGTGTGGCAAATTTGTCACTTGTGGTAGGGACAAACATTAAAACTTCTCCATTCAAGATAGTGTTATTTAAGTGATACAGTTGAATTAGTTGAAATAATTAGGTAAATAAAAAAAATTATTATAGCCACAATGCCATCAAAAAATTGTAGTTTTGCAAACTTTACTTCGGATAATCGATATCCAAGGGGAAAACCTGTTCCTAATAACATTCGCAAAACCTCACTTTAATGAGGTTAGATGTGATAAATGGATCCATGTCTCGAGGGGAGTGGATTCAACTGAAGAAAAAATAAATATGTTTGCTCTAAACATTTTATTGGTGGTGAAGGTCCAACTGAAAAAAAATCCTGATCCAGTTTCTGCAACAATTAGTAAGGTAGGTTGGGTAAATGTGAAGGGGTCGTACTCATGCTCCCTGAAAATAGCTGTTTGACTTTTCATACGTGTTTTTGCCTCCTGAAAAAATATTGACTTTCTCCTTCTTCAAGAAGTCATTTTTATGCATCGTTTTCGCGCACAAATATCACTCACATTGCCTTCTTCTTTTAACTAGCTTAAACTATGAATACCAAATCACTCATTTTCGGTACAACTATGCACAAAATAAAGCCGGTTTTACCAAGAAAATACCACATTTTCACCTCTGACAGATGATATTTAGTATATGTGAAAAGTTGGGTTAGGTGTGAATGTTGAAGGAGTATTTTTTCGATAAAACAGGCTACATTTTGTGCAAAGTTGTACCGAAACTGAGTGATTTGGTGTTTGTAGTTTAAACTGGTGAAAAGAAGGAGGCATTGTGAGTGATTTTTGTGCGCGAAAACGGTACCTAAAAATGACTTCTTGAATCATATTCACTGTAATCAAGTTTTTGTTTCCGGAAATTTTAAGATTTCGACAAGCAAGCCACCGTTTCAATGTTCCAATATTATTATCCTTCACATTTGCAATTTTTTATTTGGCTCCTGAAACGTCGTCTTCTGTCAAAAACTTTTTTTTTATGTTTATTTTTTCATGTATTTTAATGTGAGTTAGGTAATGTTTGTCCCTACCGGACTACTAGCGCTGCCACTGGGGAATTTTTCGTACTTGAGGAAAAAGGCTCATTATACGGAATCTGGCAGTATAAAAAATACACGAATATCCTACATTCTTACGTTATGAGTTGCTGCTATTAAATTATATTTGATGTCATACCGAACCTATGCACAACCATGTATTTGGTATTTTCTTTCAAATTAAAAAATCTGAGAAAGGCAGTTACTTGTGAAAATTACGAATCCAGATCATTGAATGAAACCACCTGACAAATAGGATATTCATAGAAATGATCAATGAAATATCAGAATCGTAATATTTTGATCAAATTCAGCAAGCTTTGTATATTTTTCTTCTGAGAACATGTGAGAAATGAAGGGTCTACAAAAATCCAACACGGGTTTGAAACATCAACCACAAACAACTTTTAATTGAGATTGTAGATCCAATATTGAAACGTTCTAGGTATATTCAACATCCAAGAATTATTATTCTGGTACCCGCTTTATCTCTATGATGTATACTCTATACTATATGCTATAGAGTTTCATTCAAGAGAATCGATTAATGGACATTATGTTTACTTAAACATTTTCATTGTGCGAGTTCCATTTTTCCAGTACCCCCAATACATTATCCAGTGATTATCACAGCATGTTGAATCATTTGGCCAACACTTCAACGTTCGAAATAAAGTAGTTCGTTTTATATATTCATTGTAGTTTTCTAAACTGCTTGTTCTGGTTGTTGCTCCTGAAGTACTCAAAAATCCGCATATCTGGTGAGTACTTTTTCCAAATACATTGTAATTTTTTCAATACTTCATTTCACTCGCGACATTTTTCTCATCGCCGTGCGATAATATACCGGGTGAACATGGTACACATGCCCACGAAATTTTCCATATCTTGGAAATAAAATCGTCCGTCTTCCGGATTTATACCTCCTGGAAGTGGATATTATTTCCCTCCTAGTAGGTAAATACTGTTAGTTGTCTGTTCAAAAGGGATACATTTATCTCGATACTTCAGTGGATTTTGATAATCTAGATTCGCAAATATACAAATAAAATAAAAATAAATTACATTTGAAAATGTGCTGCCTGAAATAATTCACCACACTACTAATAATGCGAAATATATTCCTTTTTTTTGTTAATAAATATAGATTGTGAAGTAAAAATTAATTTATTGTCGTAGGCGAATCTGCCTTTAGGCTATAGTGCACAAAAATATGTTTATTTGCAATTCCCAAACGTTTTCGGTCAAACGACGGAAAATTCTGAAAAGTGAAGGGGTTATAGGAAATATTATATTAGATGAAGATTCTGTGATACAAAAAAATTATAATAAAAAAGATATTTCTATCAATATTCAATTGAGAATGTTTCCCTTTTCAACATGGATACCCCACAAGGGGTTATTTTGACGATGGAAGATAGTGAATAAAGTTTATCTTTCAGTCGCAGATGATTCCACATCTGATTTTATGAACATCCTGTTCATATTTTCAACAAATCATGATAGTGAATGTTGTTAACAATTTATTCACTAGGAACACAATGTTCAGGAAACACATGAATTATATGTCTGCCATTTCGGAGATTGTGTTCTCAACAAAAAAAGTAATAATAATAAATGATTCATTCATACGTACAGTTACAGTAGATTCACAAAGGAGTAGAGTCAAATTACAAAATAGAATTATGTGTATGAATAAATAGAGAAATATCTACGAGATACATCTGAATATACATGTATCTGTGTGTAGGTATTGATATGAATATTAGTAAGTGATTTCAAATAATAATATATTATAAAAAACAGATAGTTCTAATCTAAGATAAAATAAATTAAGTTATAAGCGTACATTTGGTAGTAAATGACAAGATTATATATAAATGAGAGTGGAAGAATCTACGATGAGAGATATAAGTCGGAAGTCCTTTTCCCCCCTACTAATTTTTGAACCACAGCTAAAAGTTTTAAAATGGCGGCTGAGCGCCATCGTCAATAATTTTTTTAAATAGAACACCCCGTATATTATTTCATTTTCAAAATCTGCTCATAATTCTCAACAGTTTTCTCCAATATACTTTACTCCTAAATTGAATTGTTTTCGAAATATTAACGTTTGAAAAGTGACATTTTGGCCATTTCAAACCCAACCAAAAACACTAATGTTGCTTTCGATCATGTTTGCATTGGAAAAAATCGTTGTCGCGGTAACATCTTGATTACTGTCGAACTGAACTGCTAACTGTCAAATAGTCCGTTAAGCGCCTAAATCCTTTTATGAAAAGTGTGATGATAGCTCGTAGTTTAGACGATAAATTTGAAGCAGTTTTGATATTTGGAGAAGCTGGAAGAAATTATCATCTAGCAGTCCGTATGTTTGATGAAAGATTTCCCGAGAATCCTATTTGGAGGTCATATTTGCGCATACTTTCAAATAAGCTCCAAGTAACTGGTACGCTGAAAGATGCTCCAAGATCAGGAAGACCGCCTCTTTCAGGAGAAAAAAAGGTAGAAATTGTTGCTGAAATGGTAATCAATCCGACTCAGTCGACGTCTGCAGTTGCTGAATCCTGTGGAGTGAGTTCAAAAAGTGTCCAAAGAGTCCTAAAAAAAGAAAAGTTTCATCCCTATAAAATGAAAATCCTGCATGCTCTCACGGAGGATGATCCAGACCGGAGGGTTGAATTTTGTAAGTGGTTAACAAGAACAATTGAAGGAGAACGGGGTTTCCTAAAACGTGTATGTTTCGCAGACGAATGTACGTTTTTTCTTAATGGAAAAGTCAACAAACAGAATGTACGATACTGAAGCGATACTAATCCGCATATTTGTAGAGAGGGACATACCCAGTTTCCTAAAAAGGTGAATGTTTGGGCGGGGATTTTGGGCAATCGCGTTATTGGACCGATTTTCATCAGAGGCAATCTTTACAGAAATCTTTTAGAAACCGAAATTGAACCTCGAATAAGACAAATTGTTTTAAACAATAAGGAAGAGTTTGAAAATCGTGAAATCATATTCCAGCAGGATCTCCGGATCTTACACCTCCAGAATTTTTCTTTTGGGGGTATCTGAAGTCAAAAATCTACGCCACTGGATGCCAAACAATAGAAGAGTTGGAACGCAGAGTAATAGATACATGTGAAGAAATAGATGAACAGACTTTCATCAACGTGAGAGAAGCTATTAATTATAATAGGGCACTTTATTGTCAAGATTTGAAAGGGGGCCACATTGAACACTTGATGAAATAATTGTTGGGGTTAAATGAAAGTGTTATTCAATGAATTACATTTTTTTAGCTAGCTAATTTGTTATGATTGTGAATTTACAGAACACATTCGTAGGCTTCGAGATTTTCCTTAATAAACTATCTTTATGCCTTTTATCAGTCGAATTCATTAAGAGATTTAACTACAAATTGATAACAACGTTTAGTTAGCAAAATGTTTCACCGGAAGTGACCAAAATCCATACTTCACTTCAAACCGGAATGTCACTTTTCAAACGTTAATATTTCGAAAACAATTGAATTTAGGAGTGAAGTGTATTGGAGAAAACTGTTGAGAATTATAAGCAGAATTCGAAAATGAAATAATATACGGGGTGTTCTATTTTAAAAAATATTGAAGATGGCGCTCAGCCGCCATTTTGAAACTTTAAGCAATGCGATATACCAGGTGGTTCAAAAATTAGTAGGGGGGGAACGGACTTCAGGCGAGCACTGTATAAGGATGGTTTGTAAGATGTGAGACTGGCTAGTAAAAAGCGTACCTTCAGCTTTCATGAAGGAATTTTCTTAGAGATTTTTTGAAACGGCGAATTGTTGGTTCATTTTTTATATTGTCTGGAATGTTATTATATGCTCTTGGTCCCAGAGACTGGTAACTGCATTGTCCAATTGATTCATTCATAAATGAGACGATGAATTTGTTCCTTTTTTGTGTCTCATATCTATGGGAATGTGTGATCAGTTCCATTGGGAGCAAGTAATGTGTTGCCTCTTATTTTAGGAAGTACAGCTCTCTTAGATCGAAAACGTTTGCCAACTTCTAGCGTGCTTCGGTTGGGTATCGGTTATTTTTGTAAAACATTATTTTTTTAAATCTCCTTTGGATAACTTTTAAGGTTTCAAGCATGTCTTATATATACCTCGCCATCCGATGATGTCCTAGTATAGGTGAGATTCGGCCAGGCTGTGGTAAAGTATTTTTTTCTGTTTGAGGTCTACTATAGGCGACACTTGTTTGTAGTTAAGGTGGTTCCCCCACGAGACAGTTGAATTAGGAAATTATTGAAATTCAGCATACGTATTGTTTGACATCTGAGCAACACCTCTATGAATAGTTTCATCATCCCGAACCCGAGATATATATAATTGAGGTTGACTCAATTAACACGTAACATATGTACCATGCATAGGCAAACAGCACATTATTAATTCTACCGTTGGTACTAAAATTAAGAAGTTCATGAAAAACTAGGGGGAGCTAGAGCAGGATATCACAGATATTGTGGAAAAAATCAAAGTGATTGACCATCTAGTTTGACAAATATAATCTCAGGAAGTACTAAGGTTTAGGATGCATACGATATATCTTGCAAGCGAACGAGCGAATGGTGGGGAACGGAACGGAGAGACGGCAACAGTGTACGCACGGCCAGGCGCTCAGTTTGATCAGCTCACATGCGTCGTCGGTATAGGCAACCTTTTCCGTCAAAAAGTTTACTCGCAATGTCAGATCAAAAATACTTTTAGAATAAATTTTACGAAAGCAAATGATATTCGTACTATTTCTACTGGCACTGAGTACGTATATATGGGCTTTACATACAGTTATTAATTACGATCCGAACGAATTATCAAATTTTAATAATTCAACTGGCTTGGGGGAGCGGGGGCACCTTAAGAAGGACTCTTCGAAGTTTTTTGAGTAGATAGTCTACGTGGACGTCCCATCCAAGGTGGCTGTCTATCATTTCTCCTGAATATTTGATGTTCTTTGATTGCAGGATCTCAAATAAGTCATCCCATGAAGAATTTTTTTCAAATTTTGGGAGAATCGTAGATAAACTACAGAAAGGTGAATATATCATTTTTTTGTGATTGATAGATAGTTCCCTGTTATCAAACCATTTTTTCATTCGGGTAAACTCGTTTTTAACTTTATTTTTCAGGTTGCTTCAGATGTCCTCTTCGTAAAATATTACAGTATCATCTGCAAAGCTGGTTGGGCTACCTTGTTTGTTTACGGAAAATATATTCTTCAAATGGACATTGGAAAGTAAAGGTCCCAGAACCGTTCCTTGAGGTACACCGCATACTACGATCTGTTTTTTACTAACTGTGGTCTTTACTTCTGTTTGTTGCTCTCTGTCGGTTAGATATGATTTGAAGAGGTCTTGTGCCTCTTATTCCAAGGTCATCTAAGCTTGTTAGGAAAATTGCAAGGTCAACAGTATCAAATGCCTTTGTCAAGTCTAGGAAAAGTGCCATGGCTGGTTTTTTGTTGTCTATAGCTTTATATATTTTTCCTGTGAGTTCTTTTATGGCATCATCCGTGGATTTTTTTTCCTTAAGCCATATTGTGCTTCTGATGGCATTTTTTTTTTATTTAAAAAACTGTTAAGTCTTGTTTTGATTATCTTTTCTAGGATCTTGCTGAGGTAAGAGATACGAGCTATTGGTCGATGATTTGAAACTTCGGTTTTGTCACCATTATCGTAAACAGGTACAACTGTGGATAGTTTAAATGTTGGTTGTTATAACCTGTACAGGGTGTTATTTATTTAAAAAACCCACACCTGACACCATTGTTAGAACCTGTACTGGGTGTTATCTATTTAAAAACCACACACCTGCCTAGCCAATTGTTAAACCCTGGCTTTATACAGAGTGTTATGAATTCACACACCACTCCAATAAAAAAACAAGTGTTTGTCGAATCTCACATTTACTTTTACCAAAGAATCACTTCAGAAAATCCAATATAAGGATTCTACAAATACCGCCAAATGATGTTTAACTATACTTGTATGATTTGGATTCACTCTACTCAATACTAAATCTTTTTCACACAATTGACAGTACAAAAGAGTGTCTTGAGAAAGTCGTTAGAAGTTCTATACTGAGGGTTGTGCAACTGAAAAAATTGACAACGGGAATGGACTCAAGCTATAAAAAAAACGAAATAATAATAAAGTTGTGAATTTAAACGATATAATTACGATCAAGCTTCAAAACATCACACAAATCCACCAATCAATAATTTCTTATAAAACCATTTCTTATAAATTCACCAGAAAATATGAATGTAAAAATAGCAATAAAACTATAGCAGAAATTAGTATCACATCAGTGGCAATGAACAATATATTTCAATCAATTGTAGCAGAATCAAACGTAGCAATATATTTTAATACTTCTTTTTGTGCTATATCAATATATTCTAAAATTTTGTATTTATCAATGTACACAAATCTTAAACACCAAGGTCAATCATCTGGGTTAAAACAATTATCATTGTAATTGTTTTTCTTCTTTAAACAACAACTTCAATATTCTACCGGACTTGAAAACATAATAGCTAACGTATTCAATTATAATCATTGAATAGTATTAATCATAGTATACATCTTTCTAGAACAAGCAACTATCAATATCTAATGAAATGAAGAAATATTTGTCAGAGTAGTTGAATTAAACTTTAAGGAATGTAGAGACTGAATGTGCAAAAGTGTTCATTATATAAAGTCTGGTACACAATACAATCAAAGAGAAAAAATAGGTAATCTCACACTGTATATATACACTTGGTACGAAGATCACTTCACTAAAATAATTTCCTGTATTTTATCTTGAAAATATTTTTCTTCAAGAGATTTTTAGTCCAATCTTTAAAAATCCCATCAAGTATTTAATTATTTATTTACTTCTGGAGCAAATGATGAATTCCGGATGACTTCTTCTAACTACATATCAGTGTATGTAGTTCGACTCGTTTTCTTTGTGGCTACGATGTTGAAGTTGATTCGCGTCTTATAAACTCTAAGTGTGAGTTCTAATAAACTCATCAGTGTGAGTTCTAATAACTGGTACATTTTAAACTTGTTTGTATCTGAATATAACTTGAAGTACAATCAAAAGTTTTCATCTTTCTGACTAAAACATGATCTGATCAAATTAACTCAATTACGATACGCATCACAAGTTACATACTGAATTGAAATGAATACCCGAATGGAATGACTCTCATTGTTACAAAATGGTTTATATATCCTCGTATTACCCCATGCAGGAAAATTCTATAATCAATTATAAAATCCCAAGTTGGCTTTGTTTTATTTTCAAATATAATTTCTCTGTGTCTCCTACGATGATGCAGCTGTGTCGCTTATTTTTCAGGGTCGATTATAAATGGATACTATATTTTCTTATGAACTCATAGTTCACTGCAGTTCATAATTAGGTACGATTTTCTTTGTACATTTATTTTTAGGAACCCCCGTTTTAAAATTCATGGCTTCCCACGTGCAGTATATAATTATATTTTCGTCCCCCGCACAGATAGATGGTGTTATTATTATAATTTTTTCGGTTCATGGAGTTCAATACTTGTTTGTAGAATAACTTTCACCTAATATGAATCTATTTATTAATACTGGATTTTTCCATAGTTTAAATGTGATCTTTCTAACTGGCTATATTCATCATTCCTATCCAGGCTCTATATGCAGATCATAACAATGTAGTAAGGAAGTATCTCCTTGTAAACGACCTATTGATTATGGATGTTAGTGGCTCAGCTATATATTTTGCAATAATTTTCAGTTTTTCTGATTTGTAACCGTCGGGTACTGGTGATTTTTTGTTTTTTAGTTGTGAGATTACTTCTTTGGAATCAGTTGGAGAGAGGAATAGCGTGTTGGTCGATCTTATCCTTATTCCTCCATAGTTTGTATGCCATTTAAGTTTATTTGCGAAATTTTTCCCTATATTTGTGAAAAAGGAATTGAATTCTTCAGATTTTTTTTTTATGACATGGGTAATTTTTCCGTTTTTAGTTTGTATTGATGTTATTTCACTATGTCTTTTGGGTGTTGTTAATTCGTTAACTACTTCCCACATTTGTTTTGGATTGGTCTTTTCTTATGCTTATAATAACTCGTTTTGCTCTCTTTAATTAATTTCTTAAGTGCTTTTTTGCAGGTCTTGTATTCTATTTTTAGGATTTTGTTCCCAGGATCTTTTTTCAGTTCATGAAACATGTAATTTTTTTTATTCATAGATCTCAGTAATGATCCAGTTATCCATTTTTTCCTTTAAATATTTTTGTTTTTTATTCTTACCTTCGTTGTGGATCTATTTCTTTGTCGAATTTCAATAAATTTTTCTTTTTCAAATTTGTGAATGTGGAAATAATTCTGTGCTTCGATTATCTTGTGCTTTTGTTTATTCATTCGTGAATGTTATTCGTAAGGTTGTAGTATAATGGTCTGTGATACAGGTTTCTATTGTCATTGGAATCAGTGAATCGATGTTTCCACTTTTTGGGTTAACGAATATGAAGTCCAGACATGTACCTGAATCTGGTCTGGTAGGTGTATTTATTGCTGAGATGTATCCATGTTCTTCTAATGTGTTCAGATATGTTTGGAAATCTTATGTCATTCCAATTTATTCTATATTTAGGTCTCCAATAAATATACATTAGTGAATTTTTTTATTTGATTATTTAGTATATTGCTCGGTTCTTTTGAAAAGGGTTCAATTTGGCGATTTGAAGATAATCTGTAGAATGGATTTATGATAATAATGTCCTCGTTAATTTTGTAACTGCAGCAACTAAGTGCCATTAATTTCAATAGTTTTATGCGAGTGGTAAAGATTTGATTTTATGAAGAGTACTACTTCGTCGTTTTGATTGAAATTACCGAAGTTATAGGAGGTTATGTACCCTTTTATGTTGTATATTCCTGTGTCATATATAATTCGGGATTCAGACAGTATTTTGCAGCCTATCGTTGTGTCTAGTTCTCTTAAAAATATTGTAAATTCATCGAGATGTTTCGCTATGCTTCGGTTATTATTGTGTACGATTTTGAAATTGGAACGGTCATTTACTTTTAGTACTTGTTTTGCTTCATTAGCATCATTTAGAAAAAAAATTGTTTGATTTTTTACCCTGAAATCTCTGATATAAGGATTATATTTGCTATCTGAGATTGTTTTATTAACTTTAGTGATTACGTAGATATGAGACAGTGAATTCGAACAATTTTCCAGTGAAAAGTAACGACAATTATATATTTTTATTTGGATATTGACTAATTTTGAAGTGTAGAATTTGTTCTTGTGTTTGGTCTTTCTGTGGCGGTATCTTTGAAAGGTTTTTTCAATGGAACAGCTTTTGCATTAAGGTTATCGTTTGTTTTATCAAGGTTCCGTGAGTTTTGCTTCCGTATCTGTGGAAGTTCAAGATTCAGTTTTTCTTTTTCTTCTCTGGTTATTTGTGAGTAGTTTGCAACTGAAGTTCTTGAAGCACTGTTTGGTTTATTTTGTTCGAAATATATTTCCTTTTGCGTTTGTTCAAGTTCAGCTGCCGAATTAGCCTTGTTGTTCATGAATTGCTTATTGTGTCTGATCTAACAATTTTGTTCTTGGTTTAGTTTTGCAAAATTCAGGTGGTTTCTCGGAGTATTTCCTTCTCCTCTTTCTCTGCGTGTGAGGTCGTTGTTTATGTATATTTTAGTGTCTTTAAGTTGGTTGCAATGTTTGAGGACAAATACATTTTTCAAGTAGGAATTGAATTCGATTTTCAGTGGGCTTTGTTTTGCTCTTCCCAGGGTGTGAAAATGATTTAGGTCTGTTGAAAAGGGGATGATTCTCAATTGGATATTGATAAAAAGATTTCTCTGTGAATTGAAAAATCCACGATAAAAATGAAGTTATTTTTTGTGAATCTGAGAGATATTCTGAAAAGACCCTAGCTCAAAACAAAAAATCTGAAATTGAAAATTTGCATTTTCATTCATATAGTTATTTGATTTTCTATTCCAGTCTTAATTAAGAACTCATGAAGATGAATGAGGCAAAGAAGAATGTTTTCCAAAAAAGAGTACTCACCAGAAATCATTCGTCATATTGACGCAAGAGAGACATGTTACGAATGATTTCTGGTGAGTACTCTTTTTTGGAAAACATTTTTCTTTGCCTCATTCATCTTCATGAGTTCTTAATTGAGACTGAAATAGAAAATCAAATAACTATCTGAATGAAAATGCAAATTTTCAATTTCAGATTTTTCTTCTGAGTTAGGGTCTTTTCAGAATATCTATCAGATGTAGTTTAATGTCCAGCGTGGCTTTAGCCGGGCAAGTAGTTGTTTTCTGTAAGACATTCACAAAAAATAACTCCATTTTTATCGTGGATTTTTCAATTCACAGAAAAATATTTTGATCAATATCCAATTGAGAATGTTCCCCTTTTCAACATGAATACCCCACAAGAGGTTATCTTGACGATGGAAGATAGTGACTTAAGTTTATCTTTCAGTTGCAGATGATTCCACATCTGATTTTATGAACATCCTGTTCATATTTTCAACAAATCAATTTAGGTCTGCTGTTATTTGTATATTCAGTAAATTTTTTCAGAAGTTCAATGACTCCATCCGCAGTTTTCAGGTCTTCATTCTTGTTTTCAATCCAAAAATGATTAAGTTGTTCTCCTTCTCTGATCTCTCTGAAAAGTCAATTTTGGAGAGTAATTCTTGATTTTCTTTTTCAATTCTTTCCAGTCTGTATTTCAGTTCTTTAATTTTCAATGTGACTCTCACTTCAAGGGCTTCTATAGTTGCTTTCAAGTCCTTTTATAAGTACTTTATTCGTGATTTCCATATAATTGCAATGCGACCGGCGTTTGTGGTCTCCTTTATATTATTTCGAGGAGATGGTAAAAACTCCTCACTGATAAGAGCTGGTATTCACTTTGATTGTTTCGATGTTGCAGGGGTTATAGTATACTTAGAGTAGCGTGAATAATCAATATTTCCGATATCTTTCTTCGCGATGAATGTGTATTTGTCTTACTGTGGGAGTATCTTTTTGGAATAATTTAATTCTCTTTACATAACCCAATTCTCAGCTCTTCACCTTGCTTGTGATTCACGTACTTCTATCAGTTAAGCTTGCCACACACTGGGGGTTGTCAAGTGGGTTGGATAAAATGAATTACCGGCCTATGAAACTCAATTTCCTGAGATGGATTAAGCTGAGCTCTTTCGACTGTTTGACATTATCAGGGTTTTTTCTGTAAATGTTAAGAAGGTTAAAAACAAAATTATGGAAATCAGTAATATACATACGTAACATCAGGGTGGGATTCCAACTCTCAAGATAGACAGAGACATCATTAACATTAAAAAACTGAATCTGGTGTTACATGTGATTTAGTAATTGCCACAGACTTCCGAAATCAAATTGTTGGGTTATGTTGGAAGGAGTGGCTAACTTAAAGGTACGAGTAAAATCAATTGTAAAACCCTTATTACACTATGCCTTCTTCGTGCCCATTTTTGTGCTTATTTTCATGGCTATTTGTTGGCCGAATTTCCCCAAATAACTGGCACTATTACACCGTGCCTTTTTGATGATTGTTTCAGGCGCTAATTTCAGAGCTGCAAACCTAAGGAAAATTGACATTTACCTCAAATGATTAAGTAATTTAGTATACCTGGACTATTTGTTTCAACTTTTTCCTTACCTGGCACAAGATTTTTCCTTCTTTTCTGTCATACTGAACAAAACAAAAACTATGTGATAAATTTCATCTATTTGTTGGTTATGTCAAGTCCTGTTTTGGCAAACCTGACATTTCCACAAACGTCCTTGAAATCCCCTCGATTCAGGCGGAAAAATAGAACCAGTCCTATTTATTTTGTTGGTTGTAATTGAAATGAAAAAGGTTTATCCTCATGAGATTCCCAGAAAAGTTCGAACATGTATTTAAAATGACAATTCAAGTGTATTTTGCATAAAATTTCTAACTCTTCAAGTAGACTCAATCTTTTGAATTTGGTTGTTGTATCTAATGTGGAAACTGAATATATTCCCTTATACGGAGGTTCAAAGGTCTCACAGTTTTTCCAATATATGTAGTTGGGCAATCTCAAAATAAATTACAATTCTCATCAATTAATCGATAATGTCTTTGCTATTAGAAAATGAAACACTTATGGTTTTGACACATACATCTAAATAATATCTTGAGATTGTCGACTTTGTTCGTGATAATTTTAACAATATTATTAGAGATAGGGCCTAAGTAAGATCAAGATCAAGAGGTCAGAGGTTGAGCTGTGTTCAATTTCTCTTTGTTTTTTATTATGTTCGTCGTTTAAGGAATGTGTACCTAGGCGACCGAGCTTTGCTCGGTGTCTTTTCTTCTATACAATCGTGTTATTTCGGAGAAGATACTTATTTAGATACGAATCACATACTTATTACATATTAGGCCAGTAGATATATACAATCAATTAACATGAATTCCAAAAGTTTTTATACTACAGTGGTATGTTTGTGCATTAATAAAAACAAACTATAAAATTTTGCATAAGTCTGCGCTGAACAAAACATTGTTTAAATTGCAAAAATAGTTTCAATGAAAATTG
Source organism: Gonioctena quinquepunctata (assembly GCA_018342105.1). Classification (NCBI taxonomy): domain Eukaryota; kingdom Metazoa; phylum Arthropoda; class Insecta; order Coleoptera; family Chrysomelidae; genus Gonioctena; species Gonioctena quinquepunctata. Next base: position 82,164 of record JAFIRS010003400.1, read on the forward strand.
CAAAAGTTCTGCAAAGTAGGCATACCGATAGTAATGATGTTTTACAACATGCATTGAGTTTGCAACCTTGTAAAAGTTACGTAACCTTGTTTTTTGTCATTTGTTAAGTTTTTCATTGGAATTTGTTTAAAAAAATTACAAAAGTTCTGCAAATTGGATAAGTGAACGGAAAAAATCTTCAACATATTCACGAACCTTTGCAACCATTTCTGAAAAACGGATCATTGATTTATCAAACTTTTTCAGCGACGCCGCCATTTAAATACACACAAGCATTGAAATAATTACAAAAGTTTTTCATTGTGGTTGCAAATAAAGGAAATATCGCTCGTAATTATTAACGGAACATTTTATTATTTAATTGTTTTTTTTTTTTTTTCTATATTAGACTGGCATACGTCTATAGTGGTCCAGTCAAATACTTGAATATCCATCATCCATCGCGTATATCTGTTATATTTTGTACTGGTTGATTGGAATTTTATTCTGCGATGTTTATTCCAGATCGGTATGTATAGCTATTGTTTCGGATGTGTAGTTGAATGTGGTGTCCACTGATATCGTTTGTGACATTATATTGAAAAACAGGGTTGAAGTGCTCTGAGGCTTGTCATTTTTGTCGTGGGCAGTCATGCTCAAATGCAATGGAAGTCGACATCGATGAATCAGACTTCGACGAGGAAGAGCCACGTACTATCACACACTGGAAGACTCAAACCAATCGTGTCGGTGAACCCTTGGATACTTTTCTTGACGACAACGACTTGCATTCCAATAAAGAAGATGATACATTGGAGGATGAGACAGAGGATCCTGAAGAAATAGCGGAATTGTTCAGCGAAGACGAGGAAAGTTCGAACAAGGCTCGACCGCATAAGAAGTTGCGTTCATGATTGTTCTCATATTTTGTCATAATAATCCATAAATAAAATATTTGACCAACATATTTTTCACAGACTGTTGCATCCGAATAATGATTCGGTTACGTACTTAGGTAACCACTAAAAAAATTGAAACTAATCTCCAATCTTAGAAGCAATCACTGTTTTCAACTAATCAGCGAAATAAATTTAATCTAACATTTTCGAAGGCAACAATCGAAGAGTATACAATTTTATTCCTACCGTTAAACGATATACTGCTAAAAAACTATTCGAAGACATTAGTTTTTCATCGCATGAAAAACGACATGCAATCATTCTTCATTTAAATTTTCTACTTGTTATAACATTACTTTATAGCAATCAAAAAGATTTTAAAATGAAAACTCGACGCTCTATGGAAGTAAGGATATCAAAACGTTATCAATTGTAAATCTCACAATTACACAATTTTCATTATCAAACACATACGTTGCTGAGAAATAAAAAAATTGTGAAATCCATACTATATCTCAAATTCAATTTTCATAGTGATATGACTCCGTACAGGGTTTTATATATTTAGAAACCCCACACTTTAGGTTACTTGGTTGAGATGTTACCAAGTTTATGAAATGATATACTGGGGGTGAATAATTCATAAAAACTCACTTGCGATTTTCTCCCAATATATAGATGTTATATACTTTCAGAGAACTGGTTCAAATTGTGTACCTCGCCAATCTAGTTGAGGATGATATGCAAATAATTAAAGCACTTATAAAAACAAACTATAATAATACGAAATATTACTCGTTACAAAAAAATATACTGTATGGTATGATATTTTAATCCATACAAATTCAGTACTTTCATAGTACTCAATACATGTTCCAAATAATGGAATACAACCTGGATAATAATTGCGATACAACTGACAGTAAGTTGTATCAATTTTCTCGAATCCCTGTATAGAGGAACTGAGGTTTCAAGAATCTTATATACTATTACAAAAATGAATTTAAGATGAACAACAATTTTTCATATAAAATAATCTGTCTAAAACACGTTATAAAACAGATTCAGCTTTTTCCAACCACACTGTATATAATATTTTATTAATTTAACTATTTAAAAAAGGAAACTATGGTAGATGAACAAGTATCACTCCAAATCAATTGTAAAGAAGTTCTACAATTCATGAAAGTCAAATGCTTATACATACTTTTTCACATAATATTTGAAATTCTACTAAATAAGTGAAAAAAACAATAATGAAAAAATAATATTCGTTGAATGATCACGTATCATTCAACGAATGATTCATAAATTTTAGTAATTATTTCCTAACACTAGATATCAAATTAATTTGAGGCAATAGTAAAACTATGAAAAAATTCTAGGTACAGATTTGCATTACAACAAATCAAAATATTTTGGAATGTATTCCGCAGTGATGGAAGTCTTTTTTTTATTCATACATACTACGAATGATTGGAGATTCTATAGAGTAATTCAAAGTTCAAGGATTATTTATTTTATAATTTGAAAAAAACGAATTGCCATACTCGAATGTGTGGTTAAAATTTCATAAAAAACATCTTCACTTTGGATAGAGATTTCGTAGAAAATCGAATAAGCCATTCACTCTAATAATAGTTGGAAAAGATCTAATATGGAAGATTAATACAAAACAACGATTTCTACATTCGGATTATTGATTTTCAATATATTTACTGTTTTCTTTAGTTATTATTTTAAGTTATTGAATTCCACTTTTCTCTGACGCGCACTGATTCTAGATAAAACATTTTTTAGTTTTATTTTTTTTTATTACAATGATTTATATTGACCGTCAACTGAATTTTCAATCGACTACATCGAAATTTAGTATCCAAAATATTTGGACTTACTGGAATGGAAAGCTGTGAATGAAAGTTGATTAAAAAAATTCTGGCATTTTATATCCTTCTATAAGATGATGTTTTCGTATTAATTATTATTAGTCGTTAATTCATAATGTTACATTCTTGGGATGAGTAAAATAACAAAATTTATCACTTTGCCCATATTTCTCATCAGCGGTTCAGATAGGAGTAACACATATGGTAAAAATTATTTTTCACTCAGCTGGGGTGTTAGGAATGTTTATGGTACACAGAGGATTTTTTTATGCAAATTCCTAATTGTCATATGATGTTATGAATTCATATCGAAAACGTTAGCTTTCAACATTGAGTAATTTTACCTTCTTGTCGATAGTTAACTGATGAATGTCATTTACTATGTTTATAAAAATCTGCATCATTCCGATAACACAGGTGTTGCAAAAATAACTATTTTGTTAATTCCTAATGTTCCGCATTGTAACATAGTTTGCAAATCATTAGGTATACAGCCACCAGTTGGTACAATGAGTTGTCTGTCCGATTTGCAGAACTTTTGTTTTTTTTGGAAAAGTACAAACTCGAAAATATTTTTTATTTTTATTTTACCCTCATTTCCGTATTGCATACGAGGTTGCAAATTAAAGAAAACATTGTACGTCAGGAACTCCCTATTTGCAACCATTATTTGAAACTTTTGCAATAATTTCGATACTTATAGTAATAAATAAAATCAAATTTATGAAAAAAAAAGTAAGAAAACACGCTTTTATAAATAAACCACACTGAGAAGTGGGAAGTAAATAATAGTTTGAAAAAACTAAAAAACACGCTTTAATAGAAAACCAGACAAAAAAAATATAAAATAAGAAAAAATATTATTCAATTTAAAAAAAAAGCGTGGGGTGCATGGTGTCGCTTCGGTGTGTAATGTTCTATATAATTACCGATACCATGCACCCCACGCTTTTTTTTAAATAAAATACATTTTTTTCTTATTTTCCATTTATTTAGTATGATTTTCTATTATAGCGTGTTTTTTAGTTTTTTTAAACTATTATTCATTTCCTACTTTTTAGTGTGGTTTATTTTTAAAAGCGTGTTTTTTATTTTTTTTTTAACTATTATTTTTATTAATTTTTTGCAAATTGAAAAATGGAATAATCTTATCAAATTAGATAATCATAATCTCCGACCCCAAAAACCCCCACATACCAATTTTGAATAGAATCAAACCATAATCCCAAAATTCGGCCGCCATTTGAAAGCCGCCATCTTGAATTTCTCAATTTTCACAAAAGAATCATAATATTCGACCCCAAAAACCCCCATATATCAATTTTGAATAGAATCAGACCATAATCACAAAACTCGGCCGCCATCTTGAATTTTCCAATTTTCACAAAAGAATCATAATATTCGACCCCAAAAACCCCCACATACCAATTTTGAATAGAATCAGACCATAATCACAAAACTCTGCCGTCATTTCAAAGCTGCCATCTTGAATTTTCCAATTTTTACAGAAGAATCATAATATTCGACTTCAAAAACCCACACATACCAATTTTGAATAGAATCAGACCATAATCACAAAACTCAGCCGCCATTTTGAAGCCGCCATTTCGAATTTTCAAATTTTTACAAGAGAATCATAATATTTGACCCCAAAAACCTCCACATATCAATTTTGAATGAAATCAGACCATAATCACAAAATTCTTCCACCATTTTGGAGCCGCCATCTTGAATTTTGTAATTTTGACGAAATAATCATAATCTCCGACCACAAAAACTTTCGGATACCAATTTTGAAGCGAATCGGACCATGATCAGAAAACTCGTACGCCATATTGGAGCCGCCATTTTGTTTTTTCTCCACACAAATTCAAATTATGTACACCTGCCAAATTTCAAATCATTCAGACGTCTGGAAGTGGGTCAAAATCGCGCCCAAAGGAGTCGGTTACAAACAAACAAACATATAAGTGAAGCTAATATGAAGCGTGTAGAAAAAAAAACCGTTCGACGCAAGAGGTTGCAAATCAAAACCATTCTCAAGAACATTATTCTAGTTATTTTTTTCGAGTTTGCCGAACTTTTAGAATTTTCATCGAAAAATTAGGATTAACAACAATTTTTTTTTCCCTAAATCAAACATTTCCGTTTTGTTTGAATGGTTGCAAATCTATCAGAGCATGTATATTGCTATTTTTCAAAACTTTTGCAAAGTGTTTCGCGCTAATAATGTGAAAATTCATTAAATCCTGATTTGCAACACCTTCCGTTCAGAAAAATGCGTTGCAAAATGAGGCTAAATATCACTCGAACGTACTCTTCACCCTACTGGAGTTTTAAAACTTTTGAAATTATTATTAAATTTTGGGAAAATCATGTCTATCTCTACTGGCCTATATGAATATTCTGCAATCTTACCTAGTTTGGCACAGGTTGGCTACAAATACACAAACCGTATGAGTTTCTTGGCTTACCAAAGATCTAACATTGAATTGATATTGTCATATAGTCTCCCTTCAATCGGATCGGGGTAGTTTCATGACAAAGAAATTCTTCGGGTTGGATTTCTTGGCATTCAGAGTGGAGTGGTATGTAATTTTGCTCATTGAGGATGAGGAATTTTGATTATGGTAAAATAGTTCGGAATATATATATATATATATATATATATATATATATATATATAATAAAAGCGGAAATATTCGTAGCTTTCTTTTTCCACAATTGGTACTTCAATGACAAATATTGTTTGATTTCCTTCCGAAAAACTTTTGATTTCTATCATTTTCTCTAAATTGAGTATATTTCACAAGATTTTATTTAATTTCACTTGTTCATTCGTTCGTTAGGGTCAAATCTTGCAAGTTAATTTTGACCGACTTCTAGTCATCCGATTGATTTGAAATTTGGCAGGTGTTCATGATTCCGGTGACAATGCATGATGGAATTTTTGTTAGAGAAAAAAATAAAATGGCGGATCCGAGATGGCGGACGATATTTGTAATTATGTTCCGATTTGATTTAAAATTGGTATGTGGCGGTTTTTGGGTTCGATGATTATGAACATTTTTTCAAAATTCATAAATTTAAGATGGCGGCTCCAAGATGACGGACTTATGATTATGATCCGATTCGATTCAAAATTGGTATGTGGGGGTTTTCGAGGTCGGAGATTATGAATTTATTTGTCAAAATTCATAAACACATGATGGCGGCTCCAAGATGGCGAATCAGTTTTGTGATTATGATTTTTGGGTCGGAAATAATGGAAATGTGGGGGTTTTCGAGGTCGGAGATTATGATTTATTTGTCAAAATTCATAAACACATGATGGCGGCTCCAAGATGGCGAATCAGTTTTGTGATTATGATTTTTGGGTCGGAAATCATGGAATTTTTGTGGAAATTTATAAATTCAAGATAGCGGCCCCAAGATGGAGGATGAGTTTTGTGATTATGGTCCGATTCGTTTCAAAATTGGTGTGCGGCGGTTTTCGTGGACGGATATTTTGAATTCTTTGTCCAAATTCAGTAATTTAAGATGGCGGCCTCAAGTTTTCTGATTATGCTCATATTCGATTCAAAATTGGTATGTGGGGGTTTTCAGGTTCAGAGATCATGAATTTTTTGTCAAAATCTATAAATTCAAGATGGCGACTTCAGGATGGCAGAAGAGTTTTGTGACTATGGTCAGATTCTATTCAAAATTGGTGTGTGGGAGTTTTTGGGTTCGGAGATCATGATTTCTCTCAGCTCAAAAATTACAGGAAATAGACCTCGTAATAACAATGCTCTATTAGAAATGAACAGATTAAGGCGAACTAGCTAAAATTAAAAAATAAAATAACTAAACATATTTTTGAAGACAAGCTTTTATTCGAGCCGAGTACTAAAACGTATAAAATAAGTTTAAGTCACGCTGACAATGATTCAATTATTTTTTGTTGAATTATTTGGTTTCAAAAAGCTTGTCGCTCGAATTGTCATGAAATTAATACTTCGACAAGTTGTTACTTACCAACCAATCATTGTCCAATGAAATGAATTGGTACCCACTTTTATGAACACTTCGCGCGACAAGCTTTTTGAAACCAAATAATTCAACACAAAATGATTGTCTTTAAACATATTTTTTATTAGTTATTTTATTTTAATTTTTATTCAAAAGGTAGTTTGTTTTCCGATAAGCGGGTAATTACTGATTTGACTTCTTCAAGTAGTTCATTTGGTTGAACCATAAAATTGTGAAGTATGTTGAGTTTGGAAAATGTGATGGCAATTTCGATTTTTTCAAGTATATCGGAAATCGCTTGAAAGGCTACAATTATTTGATTTATCAAAATATGTATCAGAAAATATTGATATGTTTCCATATTATGGATTCCTTTCGATTTCATTACTTCGTCGAGCTGTAAAATCCTAAGTTGGAGAGCTAATTGGTTGTGAGCAAGAGATTGAGTGGTTTTATTGAAAATATCCATAGAATTTTGAAAAAGGGCTATTTGCTCATTTATTATATTTTTAATTGTGAATTGATTATTTGAGAGTATTGATTGCTCCATTATACTTCTCAGCATCTTCCTCATCAATATTTCTAGTCATTCTTTCAATGATAGATCCAAAACCATTCATGGGGCCACGTTTAGGTCAGGGCTGATTATTTGCAGGGTTCAGTTGATTTGTATAAAGTGATTTTTTTTTTCAGGATTCAATGTTGAATGAGAAGAATTGTAATATTTTATTTCGAGGAGTGTTCAGTTCTGTTCTGAACATTGCTCTCCAGTAGAGTTATTAAATTATGAAATTTTATACGGAGACATTGAAATTCTTCAACGATATTGGAAATATCGAAAATTTGTACAAAAGACCAGTATTCAATTTTATTCTGGGCATTGCCAAGTTTGAGAGTAAGTAAACCAGGGTTTTTGGTGAGGTCATGGACTTTCGGGTAGATCCGTTTACTACTTGCGTAAACGAAGCACCTGTAACTACGCACTATTTCTTTTCAAATGTTTCTTCAGTTTATGAACTTTATGATATACATGTCCTAGTTTTTTCATGTCCTAGTTTTTTCATAGTCGTTGAAAAATGTGTTAGGTAGAAACATTTTGAATTTCTAGAGTTTGAGTGTCCGAATGTCAGTTCGAATGGGGTATCATTGGTTGAGCTATGGATTGAGTTATTATAGCGTAGGATTGCATATTCCATTACATTTTCGGTTTCATCGGGATTGGTTTCTTGTAATATTCTGAGATGTTCTATTACGGTTGAGTTGGCGATTTGGTCCTCTTCCAGATTTCTGGAAATCAGGCGATGTTGTCCTCGGTCGCAGAATACTTCTGAGTTGTTTTTTTGCTGGTCACTCTCACGAAATGTCCGTTTTCGTCCACAAACTGTAGAAATAGACCGGTCCAACGCGGTTTTTGTCGTCAAAACCGTTGGACGAATCCTACGACTGCGCCAAAAATAAGTTCAATTTCGGAAAATGCCTTTTTTTAAAACAATTTTATTTCAGAAGGAACTTTCAGTACATGGAAAACAAGTTAATTGTTCAAAGTCTAGTAACAAAAAAGCTCGTGAGAATGCTATTCTCCTGCTGGAATCGTGGGATCCTGTATAACGGCTCTTCCCATAACTTGCATATGATTCCATATCTGATTATATGAACACCCTTCTCATATTTTCAAACAAATCAATTACAGCTATGAAAAGTTCACCAACCTTGGGCGCCTTCATACGTTACCCCTTTAAAGTCATAGCAGGTATGTTTCGTAACCTGTGTTTTGTACATCATTCGGGTTGGACCTTTATTGAAACTTCAAAACATTTCGAAACCAATATCGAAAAGTTATCAAATTATTCCGGACATTAAGGTCAGTTAGAAGTTTGTACATAAATCAACGAAGCGATCCCTAATCGACAATTTGAGTGGTGGCCAAACTATAATGCTAACCGCACCCAACTATCAAATGGGGATTCGCATCTCATGTGAATTATTACTAGCCTGAACTTGGCACTATTTCCGGTGAAGAAATTTTGCGAGCTGCTGCCTTCATTATTCGGGACGCATCGATAACGTAAATTCGTGAAAATATGTCACCCACATTTTACTTGAACCAATTTACTAGTGGAAAATATATAGGTGAAGTTTTGCGACTTTTATCGACTTAATTTTTCCCAACTCGTTTTCTTGTTCATAAATTCTAGCAAAATGGGAAAATAACGCTATACTGTGAGTGAAACTAGGAACATAATTTATACCAATCATTTCTGAATACAATAGGCTACAAATTCAATATACAGACAATGCTCAAATCTTGAAATGCTTCGATCTGTATTTGCATGAACGGAATACCGATGAATAAGGAAAAAATTTATTTAACAAAAAAGCGTGGGGTGCATGGTATCGCCTCGGTATGTAATGTACTATATAATTATTGATACCATGCACCCCACGCTTTTTTTTAAATATGTTTTTTTTTTCTATTTTTTCAGTCTGATTTTCTATAAAAGCGTGTTCTTTAGTTTTTTTAAACTATTATTTATTTCCTACTTTTTAGTGTAGTTTATTCATAAAAGCGTGTTTTTTTAGTGTTTTTTAAACTATTATTTCTATTATTTTTTTGCAAATTGAAAAATGGAATGAACTTATCAAATAAGGTAATCATAATCTCCGACCCCAAAAACCCCCACATACCAATTTTGAATAAAATCAGACCATAATCACAAAACTCGGCCGCCATTTTTAAGCCGCCATCTTGAATTATCCAATTTTCACAAAAGAATCATAATATTCGACCCAAAAAACCCCCACACACCAATTTTGAATAGAATCAGACCATAATAACAAAACTCGGCCGCCATTTTGCCACCATTCCTGAATTTTTAATTTTACAGAAGAATCATAATATTCGACCCCAAAAACCCCCACATACCAATCTTGAATAGAATCAGACCATAATCACAAAACTCGGCCGCCATTTTGAAGCCGCCATCTTGAATTTTCGAATTTTCATAGGAGGATCATAATATTCGACCCCAAAAACCCTAACTCACCAATTTTGAGTGGAATCAGACCATAATCACAAAACTCGGCCGCCATTTAGAAGCCGTCATTTCGAATTTTCCAATTTTCACAAAAGAATCATAATATTCGACCCCAAAAACCCCCACAAACCAATTTTGAATAGAATCAGACCATAATCACAAAACACGGCCGCCATTTCAAAGCCGCCACCTTGAATTCTCCAATTTTCACAAAAGAATCATGATATTCGACCCCGAAAACCCCCACATACCAATTTTGAATAGAATCAGACCATAATCACAAAATTCGTCCACCATTTTGGAGCCGCCATCCTGAATTCTTCAATTTTGACAAGAGAATCATAATCTCCGACCACAAAAACCCTCGGATACCAATTTTGAAGCGAATCGGACCATAATCACAAAACTATCATCCTAAAAATATAAGATACATAATTTTTCGAATTATGAAAGTTTTTGTAGACAAACTCATTTGTTTTGTAGAATATTCCGTTAGATGTTTTTGGGTTTTTTCTCCTCGTGGACGAAAAACATGTCAGCTATCTGTTCAAGAGAGGATTCATATACAAGAAGATTCTTTTAATTTTCTTCTGTCGTCATTTGGTTCATGCAATAGATTTTTTTTTATTGGCCCAGTCTGCAAACTGGGATTGTGTTAATACACGTTCGATCCTCCAACTTCTCAATTTTTCAAGTTATTCTTGGAACACGGAACACCATATACAATATATATACATATATATATATATATATATATATATATATAACTGATATAACATATATATATATATATATATATGTTATATCAGAATCCTGAATGATCCCATTGTCCCAAGATTGCATCATCTTCTACGCCGTATCTTTTTCTACGCAGTTCGACAGGAAACCAGTCAACACTTCTCAAGGTGCCCTAGATGAACGACGCCATGCACCGTCAGCACTCCATAGTCTATAAAGGAGGATCCCAGACTCCAGGAGAGCATTCTTTGATATTAATTGCTATTCATAGTTACTCATTAGCATTCACTGAATCCGATACATACTGTATTGTATAAATATTCATCCCAGTTATTCATACTGCGGATTAGTTGTAATTACTAAAATAAAGTTCTTTTTTAAAAAGACGTATAAGTGAAAAACCCCATAACAAATTGGCACAGTCGTACGGATCTCAAAAACGATGCGATTCAGAAGAAAACCAGCGGAAGTCTCCGACTTTTAAGAGGAAAGAACCCCCAGCCAAAACCCAAGTGAATTGGACGGTCTCTTCAACTCCAAGAAACACGCGGAAGTCGTTTTACGCTGCTCATCTTGCCGAAACGAAGATTTCTACAAGAAACACGCGGAAGTCGTTCAACGCTGCTCATCTTGGTGGAGCTAGAGCTTGTGAAGCCGGATTTCATCCAATCACACCCAGGAGACACGACATCAACAAAGAAAACAACGAAGAAAGAAACCTTCAACGAAGAAAGAAAACAAAGAAGAAAGAAAACAACGAAGAAAGAAACCTTCAACGAAGAAAGAAACCATCAAAGAAGAAAGAAACCAACAAAGAAAACGAAGCTAGTCAACGACGAAGGATTTATTGTGAGTACCACATTGAATCATTTGTCTCAATTTATTATAAGTTCATTCAATTTTACCCAAAGTAGAAAATTGATTTAACCCTGTTCTATTTCCATACCTTTGAAAATAATAATTTCCGAAATTAAAATAGTTCCCAAAAATCATCAACAATGTCAGAACGCGGTTTACAAGAAAATATCAATGACGCTATTGAACCATATGAACTTTCAGAAATTTTCTCAATTATACCAGAGTACGATGGCGATTCAATTTCGCTTGGAAATTTCTTGAACGCTTGTGATCATGCAGAGCGAATGGCTGTAGATGAACAGAAACTTTCATTAACAATCCATATTAGAAATAAACTCAGAGGAAAAGCTTCTCAACTGATAAATTCTAGAAATCCAGAAACATATTTAGATATCAGATGTTTACTAAATGCTCACTTTGGTGACTCCCGAGACTTAACTTCATTAATACAGGATTTGCAGAGAATCGGGCAAAATACTAATGAAACAGCACTTGCATTTTTCTCACGATTACAGAGCCATAATGCCAAAATGCATTCATGTGTACAAAAGTCAATTCTTAACAACGAACAGAAAGTTGCTCAGTCCGCATTGATAGAATCAATGGTATTAAACACACTATTGACAGGTTTAGAACCAAAAATAGGTCCAGAGCAGGTAATCCCCAAAATATGATAGACGCCTCAATCAGAATAAAGCGTGAGATACAGCTCTCATACTTTGAAAATCAAAGAACGAATACACGTCCTTTACCAAATATAAATACGAGAAATAATCCAAATATTTCTAGACAACCCATGAATAGACAAACAAATTTTCAGAGAAGAGATAATTTTTACCAAAACCAACCACGTCAGAATTTTAATTCACCCCAAAATTCCAATCTTTCCCAGAATTTTCAAAGACAAAATACGAATTTCCAAACTCAATAACTCCAAGGCAAAATTTTCAATATCAACCCCTCAACCAACACAGTCGAATTTCAATCAATTTCGTCAGCCCAATAACTCAAATCAACAAAACAGACCATCAGTTATTCAAAGAAATCCCCAAAGTACGCCTAATACACCGAAAACCTATCTAGTTAATAATGATGAATTCAATAATCCTATTGATTTTCAATCAAATATTATACAAATTTTTATTATGAAGATTTTCAAGATGAAAATAATCAATTCCAAAATTCATACTATAATGAACCCACACCATCAAATGAATACGAAGAAATTGATACAGATCAATTTAATACGGATTTTCACAACAATCTATCTTTGAACAACCCACCTATAGAGTTCAACATGAATCAAACAGACAATTCAGATACTCAGTTTCAAGAAACCCTTTATACGGACAATCTATTAATAAGCCAACAGGAATGCACAACTCAACCATTAGAGATAACAGAAAACCTTGCAGCCGTAGTCAAAACCTTGAACCCTACAACGATCAAGACAATGAACAATCAGAAACAGTCAGACCAACAGTTTCTATAAACCCTAACTTCAGCAATTTATATTATATCGTAAGCCCGAGTAACTTCAGAATTTTAATTGATACAGGTGCCGCATTATCTATCTTTAAGAAAAGAACGGTAGAAAATTATTCAGAAAGACATCCAGAAAATCTTCCCATATCAGGTATTACAGAAGGAAAAATAATAATTATTGAATCAGTTATGTTACCTTTTGGAACAAAAGAAAATACAGTGTACCACAAAATTTATGTTCATGATTTAGATATCGAATTTGACGGTATTTTAGGAACAGACTTTCTTAAACGTTTCGATGGAATTGTAGATATTGGTAATCAAATATTAATTTTGAATTACAAAACATTTCCTTTATATTCAGCAAACAAAATTCAAAAGAACTCCGAAATTCAGAATACTCATTCTCATACTTATTCAAGCTCGAAACCGAAAATAGAAAATGAAATACAAATAGGACCAAGAACTGAACAAGTATATAAATTAAAATCAAACTTGAAAAATACAGAAGCTATACTGTTAGCTACTGAAAAAGAAAAAGTAAGACTCCCAAATGCAATTGTTAAAATTGATGAAAAAGGTGAATTTTTGATAACAATAGCTAATATAAATGCAATTGAAAAAACAGTCGATTTTTCAGATTTAGAATTTGAAGAATTTGATGAAAATAATTAAGAACTTGAAAATAAAATTGATTTACCACAAGACAAAAATCGTTTACAAGAAATAAAAAGATTACTTCGATTGGACCATTTAAATAAAGAGGAGAAAGAATTAATTACCAACCTATGCCTAGACTTTTCAGAATTTTTTTATATAGAAGGTGATCCTTCAACTTTTACTAGTGAAATTAAACACTCTGTGAAATTAAAAGAGAACGCTCAACCAGTTTCAACAAAATCGTACAGATACCCTCCTCATGTTCATAAAGAAGAGGTAAAATCACAAATGTCCAAATTGTTAGAACAAGGAATTATGAGACCCTCTATTTCCCCATGGTCAGCACCAGTATGGGTAGTGCCGAAAAAACTTGACGCTTCAGGAAAACAAAAATGGCGCGTAGTTATTGATTATAGGAAATTAAATGAAGTAACCATTGATGATAAATACCCTTTACCTAATATATCAGATCTTTTAGACCAACTTGGAAAATGCCAATATTTTACCACTCTCGATTTAGCCTCAGGATTTCATCAGATATAAATGAACCCTGAAGATATAGAAAAAACTGCTTTTTCTGTAGAAAACGGACTATATGAATTCTTACGAATGCCATTCGGGATGAAAAACTCACCCTGTACACTACAGCGTATTTTAGATCATATCTTAACCGGACTCAGAAATGAACGATGTTTAGTCTATATGGACGATATAATAATTTATTCCTCGACGATAGACGAACATATTCAAAATTTAACACTTGTTTTCAAAAGATTGAAAAAAGCAAATTTGAAAATACAACCAGATAAATGTGAATTCTTAAGACAAGAAGTAGCATACTTAGGACATGTAATAACTAAAGAAGGAGTTAAACCAAACCCAACAAAAGTTGATTGTATAATGAATTTTCCCGAACCAACGAATCCAAAAGAAATAAAACAATTTCTAGGACTTGCAGGATATTATAGAAAGTTCATACCTAATTTTCCGAAAATCTCAAAACCTATGACTCATTTATTACAAAAAGATGTAGTATTTAATTTTGATAATGAATGTTAAAATTCTTTTCAAGAATTGAAGAAAGCTTTAACAACCAATCCAATATTAATTTATCCAAATTTCGATGAACCATTTATTCTAACGACAGATGCCTCATCATTTGCAATAGGTGCGGTATTATCCCAAGGACCAATTGGAAAAGATTTACCAATTGCGTATGCCTCTAGAACATTATGTCCAGCTGAAACAAGATACTCAACAATAGAACGAGAATTGTTAGCTATGGTTCGGTCAGTAAAACATTTCCGACCTTATTTATATGGAAGAAAATTCAATTTTATAGTAGACCATCGACCTTTAACATGGTTATTTTCTATCAAAGACCCTGGCAGTAGATTAGCCAGATGGCGTTTAAAATTAGAAGAATATCAATTCAATGTAATTTATAGACCAGGTAGAATACATAAAAATGCCGACGCATTATCTAGAATCAAAGTAAATCATTTCAATGAATGTACAAAATTTCATTCAAAAATATTAGCCATTGATAATGAAAACGATGAACCAGAAATTTCAGACACAGAAACTGAAATTGCCCCAGAAACAATACTGGAAGAATTAACTTTTCCAGACTTTTCAAAACGAAATCGATGATAGAATATTCTAAATATAAATTTACCAATGCTCAACTATTGGATAACGCTCATAAAGACATTATAATTTTTCCCCAGAGAAATAAAACTACAAACTTGCATGACAAAATTTTTGAAGATATATTCGAAGAAGAACCGAATTTTCAATATAATAAAATAAATGTATTAACAAGTAAAACAGTCAAGAATAGAAATACTATATTATACCAGTACCTTATGACCCAGAAAACGCGATTGAATATATGTTTAGTTCATTATATAGATGCCAAGACGTATTTAAAACTTCAAAAGTTTATCAAGTTGAAAATAATGCAGATTTACCAATACAGGAAATGCTTTCTTATATTTTATCAGATAATGAAGAAATCAAATTTCTAATTTGTCAAAATGTTGTAACAACACCAGAAAAAGATCAAATACCAATAATACTTGATCAATTTCATAGTGGAAAATAATTTACACGTGGAATTAACGAAACAATTAGACGAATCAGACAGAAATATAATTGGACAGGAATGACCAAAGATGTTGAAAAATTCATAAGAGAATGTGACACATGTCAGAAAACAAAAATTTGTAGGAAAAACTTAGAAAATCCCTTAGTAATTACTGAAACACCTAAGACTCCTTTTGAGAGAATAAACATTGATATATTAGAAATACCAGTAAAAAACTATATGTTAACGATAAGATGCGAATTAACTAAATTCACGCAAGCATATCCATTAGAAGATAAAACATCAAAATCAGTTGTAAACACTTTACTCCTTTACTTCCAACATTTCGGAACCCCTCTCAGAATACATGCAGATTCAGGAAGAGAATTTAATAGTAGTTTATTGAAAGACTTATGCTTATTATACGACATAAAACTAATTCAAACCCCCCAAAAAAAAATTTAAACACCTTTACAATTTTACCCTATGCAGTGATTTGTTACAATAATTCCAAAAACGCATCACATGGATTCAGTCCATATGAATTAGTTTTCGGACATACTTCAAGTAGACCCCCCGAAGTATTATATAATCAAAAAGAATTAATGACAAAGTACATAAGAGACTTGAACAACAGAATGGAATACTTTTATAAAATAGCTCGCGAAAAGATTCACAGAAAAAAGGAAAAAGCCAAAATCCGATTTGATGAAAAATTACATCATGAACCTATCACATACAACATTGGAGATAAAGTATTTGTGAAAGAATCTCAAATAAAAACAAACTAGAAAATAAATTTAATGGCCCATTTGAAATTTTAGAAGTTTACCAAAACTCAGCCCTTCTTAAAAACCCAGAAACGAATTACACTACTAAAGTCAATTTTGATCGATTGAAACCATATTTTGTTTCAGACCAATAATGGAGTACCTACCTATCATTTATTAATGATAATTCTAGCAGTTCACGAATTACATCAATGCAATTATCAAATAACCCAACCTAAAAAGGTTTACTATATGAACAAGGTGACATGAAAATAGTAATGAAAAATGGACATTATTAGTATATAAGATATCGCTCCAATCAAAGTCGCGATAGATCACAATAATAAGATATTAGAAGAACTTGTACATCTCGTAGAAACTAATCACCCTAGAATGCAATATTTCAATTCTGAAATAAACACACATATAAGCTTATTAAGTAAGATAAGTGCACAAGTAGATTTAAAATATAATGAAATCAAAATGGATTCAAATGAATATGATAAGAGATACAAAAGAGGTATTCTAAACGGAATAGGCTCGATATGGAAAGCAATCACAGGTAATTTAGATGCCAGTGACGGAGAATATTTCAATGACTGTATAAATAAAATATATAAATTCCGTAGATGAAAAAAAAAATTTAAAACATTGATTTAACAGATGAATTAGCAATACTCAACGAAAGTTGAAAGCTATCGAAATCTCTGAACAATTATAGAAAGTTATACTTTTCTGGAAGATGAATTGAATGACATTTTAAATGCAATAACCTTTGCCAGACTCAATATTATTCATACATCAATTATAAGACCGAATGATTTAATAACATCTCTTCGAGATATTTCTCAAACAACTCAAAAGAATAATCTTCCCTTACCAATAAAAATGTCATCAATATCCAAATATTTAGACATTATTGAACTACAAGCTTTTCAAGCAGATTCAAGAATTATTTTTATATTAAAGATTCCCCTAGTTGAACCAGAAATCTATACCATTTACCGTGTGTATCCCATTCCTATCCTAGATAATAGAACTGGATTACATCACATTTTATCTACAACTCATAATTTCATTGCAAAAGACGATGATTCGATGTTTTACGTTGCTTTTCAGAACCTTGACAAATGTAAACAATTATTTTTTAATTTTCAAATCTGTGAAAATGTAGTTTCATATCCAATTGACAGTTATTCATTATGTGAAGCACAAATTTTAAGACCTCTTAGAACTTCCCAAAATATGTTCAGTTTCACTATTATTTGCAAAAGACTACAATGTTTTTGAAATTCAATCAAATACATGGTTAATTACTCTATCAGATCCTTTAATTATAACTATTAATTGTCAAAAAGGAGATGTATCAACTCAAGTAATAAAAACTAATTCAATTTTGAAATTACAACCTCAATGCAATGCATATATTGGAAATACAAGAGTACATGCAAAATCTCTCATGTCTCAAGAACAAAATGTTACATATAGAACACTTCCAATTTTGATACCTTATCAATGTTGTGATAATTTACCAGAAAAAGAAAAGCTACCTCAGCTAAAACCTTTGAAATTAAGCAAATTAAATGTTGACAATCTGAATATTGCCCAACACAAATTAACTCAATACGATGAGGAATTAGACAAAATTATAAATGAACCATTTGTGAAAAAACATATTTCATGGTTTACATATTTGACTATTACCATAATTATTTGTATTGTTTCACTATACATGTTTTGTAAGTGCAGAAATAGACGTTCTATGAAAATTGGTATAATGACCTCAAGCATGAACGATCAGCCTCCACAACCTCCAAGACTGGGAATAGCATTCTCATCCCTTAGAAGCTTACTACCCTCAAGGAGAAGACCAAGCATTCATCTTCAAGAACCAATTGAAGAAGAACAAATCGAATTGAATTCCAATGCACCCTCAAAATCATATGCCTGATGAAAGTTGCCGCATCGCATCAACTTTCTTTTCAAGGGGGAAGTTGTTATATCAGAATCCTGAATGATCCCATTGTCCCAAGATTGCATCATCTTCTACGCCGTATCTTTTTCTACGCAGTTCGACAGGAAACCAGTCAACACTTCTCAAGGTGCCCTAGATGAACGACGCCATGCACCGTCAGCACTCCATAGTCTATAAAGGAGGATCCCAGACTCCAGGAGAGCATTCTTTGATATTAATTGCTATTCATAGTTACTCATTAGCATTCACTGAATCCGATACATACTGTATTGTATAAATATTCATCCCAGTTATTCATACTGCGGATTAGTTGTAATTACTAAAATAAAGTTCTTTTTTAAAAAGACGTATAAGTGAAAAACCCTATAACATATATATATATATATATATATATATATATATATATATATATATATTGTTATGTTATGAAAAACCAGTTATATATTAAAAAAAAAAGGAATCAATTTCATAGAAAACCCACAAAAAGAATAATTACTTAATAGCTATTAGTTCAAGAGATATTGTTTTTACATATTTTTGAAATTATATTTCCTTTATTAGGCCTCTGTATAGTATTAATAGATAAAAATATCCAAATACTATAATACAATCAATTCCATACACTGTCATAATGATTATAACCCATAATTGTTCAAAAGACAACAAAAAAAAGTCTAGATTTACAAAATCATCCTGAATAAAATGTGATCAACAAAATTATAAGCTTGAAAGATACAGTATATGAAATTGTATCTAACTAAAAATAGCCAATGGGAGAACAACAAACTTCTTGACGACAATAGCCAATCAGGAAACAGTATGGTCAGATGTAAGATTTGAAATTGGGGGAAAATAAGAACGGAAAAGTGTCAGAGACAATTATCACTGAATATTGTACATAGTTTATGAGAAAAGAAAAATATTTGTATCTATAAGTTTTGACAAATAACCGCAAACAGTGAAAATGTGACAACTAAAGTGTGCGAATTCAAAAATTCGAATCATAGGGAAAAAGAAGAGATGGTATCCAGGTGATAGAAAGCAAAGCTACTAGGAGATTGAAAATAATTAGAGAAAGAATGCCACGTTTTTGTTTGGAGGAAAATTCAATAATTTCAACAATATAAGCAGCAAACGACATTACCTTTTTATGTACTCCACATAAAATACTCCAAAGCTGATTTCTGGATTTGTATGGTTCCTTCTTTGGTATTGGAAATTCCTGAGAGCAGTGGATTGAAAGGTGATCCAAATTCTGGGTGTGTATTGAACAGCGACAGTTCCAGCGTCAGGTATAAACTTTCCTAGTGCACATCACGAACTGAATAACCTCACTAATAACTCATATCACATCAGAAGAACTTTATTTCATTTGATTTTGAACTATTAAAGAAATTTTCAACCTTCAAGGTAAAAGTGAGGTTGTGTATATTTATCCTTGACCGTTTCTCATGATTGTCCATGAAAATTTGTAGAATGACCATAGAATAAGTTATCTATCGTAGGCCAGGTTAATTTAAGTTTTCCTGAATAAAGGAAATAATTGCTTTTTGATACTTTGTCGTTTTGTTTTCCACAATAATCAGCAATCGTATTTATAAACATTGAAAAAATTGAGATTTGACATCAAGTAGTGGCTCAATTGCCTGAACCGGCTATCTGAGACAAGAGGCGTACCAACTGAGTTTAGCTGTGGTAAGAAAAGTGATAACAATTGGCAGCAACGTGACGAGAGAACAGTGACGTTAGCTAGCAATTATTATTACATTGCAAAATAATATTATACAGGGCGAAAATACTTATCTATATCATATCAATTCGTACCCAAAGTGAAACAAAAAATTTGATAACAATATTTTTACAAATCTCATTACATAACAATTGTTGCCCAAAGAGTTTCAAAAAATTTATATTTGAAAGCAAATTAAACAAAGTAACAACAATATATTTTTACAATTCAACATTTCATAACAATATATATATATATATATATATATATATATATATATATATATTTCCTAATTTCTTGACCACATATGTTTATATTATTTATTTTCCCGGAATGAAAGCCTTATAGTCAGTCTATGTATTTTTCATTCGATACGACATTTCGCCATTGTTTATGTCATCTTTGGGTCAATTCTTAAAAATAATGTAAAAACTTAAAAACATAATACGTTACATAACATCAAATAGGTACGATTAATATTCAAAGTGACATTCAAAACTTACAATATAATTCAACTGTTATTCTTTCATTATTTTATAAGTGAATGAACGTTGTTGAATGTCTGCTATTGCTGGTATCGGGGTTGTTTTATCTGTTATCGTAAAAAAAATACATTGGAGTGTTCGACATATTCAGTTATAGTACGAGGGCTCTATTGCTATAATTCATGCAAGACTTTTCCGTGTAGAAATGTAAAGATCAGTTTATTTTTTTATATATTTCTGGTTGTAGAGTGAGTGTTTAAAATAAGTTATTGTAGATTTGATTGAGATTAGAATATAGTCTATGCGGCATCCAAGACATCGCCGCTTATGATATAGGCAATAAAAGCGTTTCAACTGAATTATGGGATTTGCTATGTAGTTTTGTAATCAGTTATGAATGGTATGCCAAATATATTTTTGGGTAATTCACTTTTATTATTCAAAGCTGAGGATTCCACCCTATAGAACAGGTAATGTCCAATATTCAACGTAAGAAAGTAGTTTTCTTCATTGTCTGAAGAATGGAAAAGAATGATTCCAGAACGATTTGATTTCGTGTTCATCAAATGCGTTCCGAAGTCACACGGTTTTCTAAGAAGGGATGAACGTGAAATGTTTGTAGGAGATCTACTTTCGCGAGGAGAACATACAAGGAAAGATACACATATTTCCAAGTAGGTCATATCAGGAAGCTCTTCGCATCTATCATAGCCGAAAACTTGTTCATCTCGCGAAAGCTCTTAACTTCCTACAAAGGATTTATTCAGGTGGCTTATTTAGGTTCCATTTTCCTTATCGCTGTGCCATTCCATATATCGTGGAAAGAAAGTTGGTATCACTTTTTTTCAGTCTCGAAATAATATGCAGTGAGATTATTATATTTTTATATAACCTGACCATTCGATATGTATGTGATATTTTCAACGAATCAATGTCATGCAATTGGATATTCTATATAAATAATTATGAGAATTTCAAGGAAAAAACAGAAATTCCTGAAAATATTGAGAATTATTATACAATCATCACCAGATGTCCTGTAGTTTGGTACATGTATATATACATATATATATTCAACCAAAATATATATATATACATATTCATATATATATATATATATATATATATACAGGGTGTCCCTGGACTTCCTCTTCTTCCTCCGAAAATGTATAGATGGGGTCAAAATATTACGAGTACTTCATATAACTTTTGTTCCTGAAAGCCTTCGTTACCAAGTTACGGGCCCTCAAAGTTACAAAATGAAAAATGTTTTTCTGTGATAACTTTCAAAGTGAATATTCAAAATCATCTAAATTTTGGTGATTGACTAAACAAATGAATTTCTTCGATGAGCTTTCATGCAGGAGTCAGTTGTTTCGCTACAAAGTCAGGAACGGACTACCCCCGATGGTCCACACCCCAAAACTTTGAAATGACAGATAATTTTTCAATAGTTTTCAACAAAATAAGGTTACGTAGACAATTTTCTGAATAAAAGTACTCGTGTGGAAAGTCGATCGGAGCAACGATTCTTAATAAAACTGCAGTTTTACTCGACGACATCAAACCCGATCGTCCACCATTATTTGAAATGAAAAATGTTCACAATAGAAATACTAATGCTAACGTTAATTCAACAACATTCATAACAGGGATAATACAAAATATGATGAAATAAAGTCGTAAACAAAAAGTACAGTACCTAGTTGAAAGTTGCATTCACAATGTAGATATTTTTTCAAATGAAATATCAAGTTATGTAGATTCGTGGTGATTATTACTCGAGTTTTATTCACTGTTGAAGCAGGTTTCAGTAGAGATGAAGTAATCAACTCTCAT
Organism: Gonioctena quinquepunctata; assembly: GCA_018342105.1. Taxonomy (NCBI): domain Eukaryota; kingdom Metazoa; phylum Arthropoda; class Insecta; order Coleoptera; family Chrysomelidae; genus Gonioctena; species Gonioctena quinquepunctata. The sequence goes on from JAFIRS010003400.1 coordinate 104,602, forward strand.
AATCTCCACATATGGGCCGAAGAAAATTCCCATGGGATATTGCAAACCAAACACCAACGGAAATTCAACGTGAATGTTTGGGCTGGTATCATAGGAAACCATCTTATGGGACCATTCGTTCTACATAACCGATTGAATCGAGAACGTTATTTGGAGTTCATTCAGAACGATTTGAATGGACTTTTGGAACATGTTCCATTGTAAACCCGAAGAGATATGTGGTTTATGCATGATGGCGCTCCTCCTCATTTTAGTTTGATTGTGCGGGACCATCTGAACCAGATTTTCCCCAATAGATGGATTGGTAGAGGTGGGCCATATTCATGTCCACCGCGGTCTCCGGATTTGAATCCATTGGATTTCTTTCTGTGGGTTCATCTAGAAATCTTCGTTTACGCTAGACACAATCACACCAGAGATGCCTTGTTGAATAGAATTACCTTACATTGTGAAGCCATACGAAACGACCCTGGCATGCTATTTCAAGTGCAGAGAGGGTGTTTGCGCCGACTAAGAAAATGTATTGAGGGAGACGGGGGTCATATCGAGCAGTTTTTGAAGCGGATTTTGCATTTCTGTTTGCTCTTGAGTTCGATTTTATTTAATTATTATTATTAAATATCATTTTTTTTTTTTTATACGACGTTTCGACATTTTCTATGTCATCTTCAGGTAAATTCTTAAAAATAATGTTGTACATGTAAAGTTAAAAACATAATACGTTACAATTATCAAATATGATTGAAATTCAGAGAGACATTCAAAACTCACAATATGATTCAACTGTTATTCTTTAATTATTTCGTTTCATGTTTTATGATTGAATGAACGTTGTTGAATGTCTGAGATTGCTGGTATCGGGGTTGTTTTATCTGTTCTCGTTTTTTTTTCAAATAAAATACATATTCAGTTATAGTACGAGGGCTCTATTGCTATAATTCATGCAAGACTTTTCCGTGTAGAAATGTAAAGATCAGTTTATTTTTCTTATATATTTCTTGTTGTGGAGTGTTTAAAATAAGTTATTGTAGATTTGATTGAGGTTTTTCATGTCGTTTCTATTGTTAATACTGTTTGTATCTTTTTTATGTGAATCATTTCTAGAAAATTTCTAGCTTATGGATTTTTTATTTTATCAAAATTTCCTTAGTGTGTTCAGACAATGCTATGATGTCCATTTTTGAGTATTTGTGGGTTAATTTTTATCTTTACATGGTATTTTATATACGGTATGGGTTTGTTTATCTTTTGGAATTTCAGGTTATAATTTTGAGTATAAAATGTTATTTGTATTTTGTAATCGATGTGCTATTGTTATATTGTATTTTTCTACTGTTTTGCTGATTTTAATGTTGGTTTTTTTGTTTTATTGTTATCATTATAAATATCATGTATCCTTTTTTCCACGTAGTCATCTGGGTGGTTATTTTCTTTCAGGATATTTTTTCTGAATTACTTTTTCTGAATTTTGGGTAAGCTAGTTTCAACTGAAAATCAAAACCTTAAATTCCAAAAAATAAACAAACCCACACCGTATATAAAATACCATGTAAAGATTGCGAAAGTAGATATATAGGCCAATCCAAACAATACCCACAGAAACGAATTCAAGCCCAGATATACTCAAAAACGGACATCACAGCATTGTCCAAACGCACAAAAGAAAATCAACATGAATTCGATTTTGGCAGGGTTTAAATCCAAAAGTTAGGTCGCACTTCGGGAGCATCGCTCTGTACCCGGAGAGTGTGAGAAAGGTATCGGTTAGGAGGCTGGCCTCCTTCGCTCGCAAAATAGGTTACCTTCACATCTGAACCGATTCGAGCAGCAGTGGGTGCATAACGGGCCTTAATGCTGGTGGTTCTGTCCGCCCACATACTCTCATTATATCTTTCTATTTAGGTCGTATGAACCCAGAGTCCATTATTGTGTTTTCAAAGTGCAATAAATGAACAGTATTCATTCGAGTGTTGTTTCATTAGAACGACGGACCCAGTTTCTTAAGAATATATTTTTAATTTGAATTATTTATGCAAAACATTATTGACGATCCCTCAACAAACAAACAAGTATACTCAACAAAATGTGTTATGCGATCTGTACGTTCGAACTTAAACTGAATAAACTTGCTCACTCATGAACTTACTTACTCACTCTATCCATGTCAAGTCATTCAGAATAATAATGACCAATAAAGGACCAAATACTGCCCTGGGAAATTCCTACAATTGTACACATTTTTCCAGGTTGGTAACATGCATTATTGTTGTTCTTATCTCTACTTTTTGGTATTTCCTTGAGGTTGTTTGAAACCATTTACATTTTCTCTAATTCCACATTTTTCAAGAGTACGAGGATGGACTAAAAACATTCCGACCCAACAAAAACACAAGACATTTTTTCTTCAAATTCATTTCAATTTTTCTAAATAGTGTCCTTGTAAGTCTTCTCCCAGCGATACTTCCATCTCTTAAACCCCTCCCAAGTAGTACTCGGCGTCTTTCTCTGCATAATAATTGTTTACGAAGGTGATGGCCTCCTCATTTGACGAAAATCTCTTTCCTCCGAGCGTAAATTTCAGCTTAAGGTAGTACCGCCACGAGACAGTTGAATTGGGAAATTATTAAAATTTGGCATACGTATTGTTTGACATGTGAACAACACCTCTATGAAATTTTAACAAGTTTCGCCATCCCGAACCCGAAATATATATAATTGAAGTTGACTCAATTAACACGTAACATATGGACCATGCATAGGCAGACAGCACATTCATAATTATACCGTTAGTACTAAAATTAATAAGTTCATGAAAAACGAGGAGGAGCTAGAGCAGAATATCACAGATATTGTGAAGGAAAAATCAAAGTGATTGACCATCTAGTTTGACAGATATAATCAAAACTACTCTCGTTATTCAAAATAGTCCATGGGGAAGAGCACATTATTGATTCTACCGTCAGTACTAAAATTAAGAAGTTTATGATAAACGAGGAGGAACTAGAGCAGGATATCACAGATATTGTGAAAAAAAATCAAAGTGATGGACCATCTAGTTTGACAGATATAATCAAGTGCCCCCCTTCAAAAAAATGTTTTTTTCGCATTTCACATCGAAAAGTCCTTTGAAATTTTTCGATTCTGTCGAAAATAATTTCCTAATTCAACTGTCTCGTGGCGAAACTACCTTAAGGAATAGAAAAAAGTTGCCTGGAGCTAGATCTGGTGAGTAAGGAGAGTGGCCAAGCAGTTCAAAACGTTATTCGTGGATTCGCGCAATGGCAACCGCTGAGGTGTGAGATGGTGCATTGTCTTGGAGAAAATTTTTTTTTCTGCAAATGTTGCCGTTTTTTCGCAATCTATGCCTTTAGCCTGTCAAGTAAAGATGCGTAGTATGCTCCTGTGTTGGTTCTTCTTCTTTGAAGATTTAGAAACTTCATTCAATATGAATATAAAATAATTACACTGAATAAGGTTGAAAAAAGTAGTAATCGATAATGATCTTCCACTTGTTTAATAAAAAAAAAATAACGAACAAGAATGTTTAAAAAAAGGTTGAAAACAATTTAAAACATATGAAAACACAATTTAAACATATGAACAAAAATGGTAAAGTTATAAAATGAGATAAATATTTGGGGAAAGTTTCATTTATAAGTTGGAATAGATACGGTCAGTTGAGAGGTAACAAGAATATCATCATGAAGAATAACACAGTGTATATATAACAAACAGAACACGAGTAATGAGGCTCACAAACAAATTATTGAAAGACGTTGGTAAGAGTACATTATTGAGGTGTAAGTATGCATTTATTTAATTTTGCTTCTTCATGATTTTATTTCTATAAGATCGATTATTATTTTTCTATCTTTTTCCAGAATATATTTTTGCAAGTCTCTATTGAATTCAGTTTTTTTTCACCTTTGATTAGGAACACTATTATATAATTTTTTTGTAATATGTGCATATGAACTTTAGGTTAACGATTTTTTGTATTGTTGATAAATTTTGTCTGCGTGTGTTATAGTCGTGTGTGGCTCGTACTAAGACTTCAGTTGAGGACAGTTTCACATTAACATAATAATAAAATAACTGTCTCATAACAGGTTGGAGGGATATCTTGTATTTTTTAGCATATGTAATTTGAGGAACCTTTTTTGTAATACTTCAAGTGGATTTATGTGTATCCGAAGAACACTGCCCCTCAATAGAATTCCATATCGGAGATTACTTTCTACTAGTGCATTATACAATATTTGCATTGACTCCAAAGGCAGGTAGAAATTTGAATAAAATTGTTCGATTTTTTTGTGATGTAATTAATATTATGTTCCACTTCATATATGAGTCTCAATGAACTCCAAGGTACTTTATATTTTTCAAGGCAAACATTTTGGGAGTGCCTCGTACTTTCATGTCGAGTTGTTGAAACGTGGAGTGTCCAGCTTTATTGCAACTGAAAGGTAGGAAGTTGGTTTTGTCTATGTTGATTATCAGTAGTTTGCTGTCGAACTAGTTTTTTAGAATTATGAAATATTTTTCAACTTTGTGTTTCAACTCAGGACAAGTTTCCGCTTCATAGAAAATGGCAGTGTCATCGGCATACCCTATAACGGTCCCTTGGCAGTCGAGCGAAAATAATTCGTTAACATACAGATTGAGGTACGTCATATTCAATTCTTCTCGGTCACTCATTGTGTTAGACAGTTTCACTTCTTGGCTCTTATTTTGCACGTAATTTGCGAGCAGATTTGCACATTTTCCTCTCAGTCCGACTCGCTTTAAAGTTTCATTAAGCAATCGGTGGCTGACAGTATCAAAGGCCTTCGAAAGGTCAATAAATACACATAGACATGGACGTCCCTCTTCAAGTGATATGTGTATTTTTCAACACAGTCCGTTGAAGTATTTTCCTTAAAACTATATTGACTGTTAGAAATGAGTCTATACTTCGTTATGAATGACGTCAATCTGTTTCTCGAGAATCTTTCGAAGATCTTCGACATATGAGTAATGATAGAAATCGGTCTGTAATTGGTTATCAGTGTTTCGTATTTTTCTTTGAAAATTGGTATGACAATTGAATATTTGAATTATCAGGCCAGATTTCCAATATATGTTGGAGAGGAAACAATAGGTGATCCGATACAGCTTTGATAGTTTCTGCTTTTATGCAAGCTTTTCCGACAGTTTTTTCGTCTTTCAGACCCATTATTATATTCGACAATGCGTCTCTCTCAATTGGAGTTGAAATCATAGAGTTCGAAAGAATGCTTCCAGATATTCCTTGGTTTGGATCTCTTACAATTTTTTCAGTAAGTGTTTTCCTCGTTTCAACAAATCTAAGATCGAATTCATTCATCATATCTTTGATAATCGAAAAAAATAACTCTCCCGAAAAACAGTCGTCATCACTCTCCCAGCCGGAAAACAGTGTTTGCTTTTTTTGGAGCCGATTTCCTAATGACAGTCCACTGTTTGATTGTATTTTTATTTCTGGGGTATGATGGTGTGTCCAAGTTTCATCTACAGTTATTACTCCGCGCCAAAACTATGATTTATTGCTTCTAAACTGCGACAATAGGGCATTGGAAATGTTCATTCGAGCACGTTTTTGGTATAACGTGAGCAAACGCGGCAACCAACGTGCGGACAGCTTTCTCATGCCTAATTCTCCGTGCAAAATATCATAAACGCGTTCTTTGGACAGTCACAGTCACGTTTTTAATTCAGCTGCCCAAAACTTCACGGTGGTAAATGATGGTGCACAGTCCCCGCACACAGCCTGAAACTAGTTTTCGATTTGAGTAGGCGTATTGCCTTTCAAACACAAATAACTCACATCGACTCGCTCAAACGATTGTCAAACAACAACTGCGCATCCAAAATGGCTGCAATTTCAGTGAGTACCTTTCAAAAGATGCGCAAATACATTACCTAGCAATTGAAGACGAGTGCTGACATCTTCATGTTCAGGTCGGAAACTTTTCAGACTACCCTCGTATATCGTATATGGATAATGTTGTTGTCACTGGAGTAAATGATTTTCGCGTCGCCTCTTCATTTTCTCAACATCGCGCGTTACCTGTTTCTTGGTAACCCTATATTCTAGCATTTCAATATACAGAAATATTGTATATTCTAGTGAATAAACGATTTTGATATGAATCGAACGGGAAGGGTTATTTTTGGTTTTAATGCGATTTTTCCTCAACAAACTAGCTCGACGTTATAAACAAATTTTATGAAAGATTTATCACCAGTGAAATATCAACTGACTATTCATGCTAATCCATGATAAAATTCCGGCTTCAAAATAAAAATTCAGAAAGCAACTCACCCAATCGGATGGAGTTATCAACAATCATTTATTGATTCCAGTTTATAGAATGAACCTCAATGATTCATGCTTTTGATATTAGTTTGACGAAATATATCAATCAACAGAGCCTTTCAGATAACAATAAATTGTCTCGAAAGGTATTTCAAAACATTCGGTATCGCAACAAAACTGTTCAGACATGCATAATAATATACATAACAAGCAGTTGAGTCCCAGGAAAAAATCTTTGCAGGAAGCCACACACTGACACAATAAATTTTGAAAACTTATAATCTTGTTAGTCATTATGTTACAGACGCTAGTTTGTGTGAATTTGCAGAATTACAGAAGAATTCCAATTCCAGTGTGAATTATTTCTCAGGAGAACAAACGGAACCCACACCTCCACTCAGAGTACTAGTTATCCTCAATGGGGGAGGAACACCTCTTTTTTGTTCTTATAAACTGTGATCCATAGCTGTTCTAGGCTATTAGGAGAAATGGAAGAGTGATAGTTTGTATTTGTATTGCGAATTCTGGAAAAATCACACCACCTCTTGCCGCTCTGTCCATACGTACTAACTGAAGCTAAGTATTAAAAAAAAATCCGTGATCTCTGGCGCGAGCAGAGTTCCAATTACACCAACTAATGAGAGTCTGTTTTCTCTTATATGAGCCCTCAAGCTGTCGAAACAATGGTTCAAAGAGCTAATATTCACATGACCTATTTTTCAGGGTGGTATTTTTTCGCAGTTGAGGCAATGCCATATATTATATAAAGGCTTGCTTCGCCATTTTGTTTTGCGTTAATTCAATTCTGAAAGTGTGGGTTTTAGGTATTTACGTTGCATATTTAGGCCAGTAGAAATAGACAATCAATTCACATACATTCAAAAAGTTTGCAAACTTCAATGGTATGTTAGTGCATTGATGAAAACAAACTATAAAATTTTGCAGAAGTCTGCGATGAACGGAACATTGTTTTAAACGCAAAAAACATTTTCATGCTTTATTTTTGCACTAAAAATTGCAAAAGTTCTGCAAACTAGGCATACCGATAGAAATGGTGTTTTACAACATGCATTAAGTTTGCAACCTTATAAAAGTTACGGAACCTTGTTTTTAGTCATTTGTTTAAGTTTTTCATTGTAATTTATCAATGAAAATTACAAAAGTTCTGCAAATTGGATAAGTGAACGGAAAAAAAGTTGAAAATATTCACGTACGTTTGCAACCACTTCTGAAAAACTCATCATTTATTTGTCAAACTTTTTCATCGACGCTACCATTTTCAATACACATAAGCATTGAATCAATTACAAAAGTTTTTTATTGTGGTTGCAAATAAAGATTATATCGGTCTTAGTGGATATGTTACTTTGCAACCTCATACGAGAAACGGAACCTATTTATCCACCAATATATTTTTGCATTTTCACAGCTTTTGAAATGATGGCCAAAGTTCTGCAAATTGCAATTGAAATTACGACTAATATTTCACGCGACGCAAGTGATTTGCAACCCTCATTGTTCAACGAAACCTTTCTGTTTTGTTTTGTATAATTGTTTTTTTAAAATAATCTGGCCATAAATTGCAAACATTGTGCAAATATGTTCAAGATATACATCAGACCGACATATCTACAGTGGTCCAGTTATATTGGGTACTGGTTGATTGAAATTGCATCCGAAGAATAATACGGTTACGTAGTTAACCATTGAAATATTTGAAATGAGTTATTGATCTCAGAAGCAATAACTGTTTTAGACTAATCAGCGAAATAAATTTAATGTATTATTTTCGAATGCAACAATCGAAAGAATACAAAATTTTGCTTAATTCTGCTAAGAGACTATTGGAAGACATATTTTTTTTATTGCATTGAAAATCACATGAAAACATTCCTCATTTGAAATTTTCACTTGTCACAACATGACTTTATAGCAATCGACGAGATTTTAAAATGAATAAACGATGCTCTATGGAAGTAAGGATATCCATTGTATCTCGCAAGTACATAATTTTCATCATGAAACAGAAACGTTGCTGGAAGATAAAAATTTGTGAAATCGATATTACATCTCAAATTTAATTTTTATAGGTATGTATGTATTTCTTGAATTGAATAAAATTATAATTTACCTATCCACTCGACTTTCTCCTTCCAATTATGGTTTCGCATGAAAAATTCTATTGAATCTGAATGGAAGACTGAAATGTAATCGACACGTAAGAATCATTTTCTTGATTTATAAACATTCTGAAAATAAAGGGGGAAAAACATGTTGGTAGTCAATATTATTTCAGTTGTAGCTCCAGGACTATTGGATGGATGTGCATTGTTTCTGCTTAGTTATATAGTTGTCTGTAATAAAAATACAATTGTCAGTCTTCTTGTTGTTCTGGTAATAAATCATGTTACTAAACTGCTGTACATTTATTTCTCTGTAAACAGAACACTGTAACGTAACACAGTTGTTGGTTATTCGTACTAATGTACAACTGTACGAGTGTTTTTCAAATCTCAATATTCCCTCAATTTTCAAATGAATTAAGAAAATTATTACATGTTGAGAGATTCTCGATCCTCCATCAAACGTACTCAAGCGTATTTTTTTATGCAAATTCCTAATAGTAATATGATATTTTGAATTCATATCGAAAACGTTGGCTTTCAACATTGAATGATTTCACCTACCGTTGACGCACTTCTTCTCGGTCGATAGTTAACTTGTTAACACAATGAATGTTATTTATAAGGTATATAAAAATCTTTATAATTCAGATAATACAGGAGTTGCAAAAATAAATATGTTTTAATTCCTAGTTTTCCGTATTGTAACAAAGTTAGCAAATTATTATACTGCCACCAATTGGGAAAATGGGTTTTATGCCCGATTCGCAAAACTTCTGCTCCTTTGGGTAGAGTACAAATTCGAAAATATTTTTCTTTTGATTTCACCCTCATGTCCGTGTTGCAGAAGAGGTTGCAAATTAATGAAAACAAGTCAGGACATCTCCACTTGCAACCATTATTTGACACTTTTGTAATAATTCCGATACTTATTTCAATAAAAAATCAATTTAATGAAAAAATATATTTTTCGTTTGACGCAGGAGGTTGCAAATTGAAACTCTTGACAACAACATTATTTTAGTTATTCTTTGGAGTTTGCAGAACTTTTGAGATTTTCATCGAAAAATTAGGACTACCAACGATTTTTTTTCGATTAAACAGACATTTCCGTTTTGTATGGGTGGTTGCAAATTCATCAGAAGATGTAGATTGCTATTTTTCAAAACTTCGAAATTTGCAGAACTTTTGCGAATTTTTCCGCGTTAATGATGTGAAAATTCATTGAATCCTGATTTTCAACATCTTTCGTTCAGAAAAAAGGTTTGCAAAATCAGACTGCATATCATATTAGAGTCCTCTTCACTCTACCGAAGTTTCGTGATTATCATTATATTTTGGGAAAATCGTGTCTATCTCTACTGGCCTAATTTGTTTTATCAGTAGTGAGTTGAACGTTAATATTCAAAGATTTTTATTTGGCACGTTCAGGATTGAGTCTCTCTTCTGCCGATTCTGATTGTGTTTCAGCTAGCGGAATGGCCCTAATGATATCGATGACACTTTTTGTGTCGGATTCCTTTTCTTATCATTTTATCTTACTCCTCTGTTACTGGTATCTCGTCAATGATTATTTCAGCATGATCCTTTCACCAAAATTGAGACGCTTTGTTGCTTGGGAAAGCTCTTGGCAGTTTTCATACTCTATATATATATTCATAAAGCCACCTATGAACTGTCTGCAGTCCTGCAGTTTATTTGCATCTCAGTTAATGAAGCAAATTGTTCTTCAAAATGTTGTCCGCTCAAAAATAGTTTTTATTCTCCAAATTCAATTAGTGGTATGCTCGAAAATCTATTTTTTTTTCAACTCATTCCAGTCCCAATGAAAATGAAGGCCTTTGAAGCTTTTTGTATTTTTATCGTCAAAATTCACATTCCAGATTTTCATCAATCAATTTTCAATCAGCAATGAAGATTTAATGGGTTTGAACATATCTTATTATGATTCTAGTCATACTCCGTTGGTTACTTGAAAATTTCATTTCATTCACTTTCCTGTGATTTAATCCTCATCAAGCTCATTCATCAATCGATACAAAATACGTGTATGCATGAGCGCCTCACAAAGGACGATACATCATACCCATACTCCCACAATCATTAAAACTCAATTTTCTGGACACAGCGGGGATTTTTATCATACATAGAAGGAAGTTTATCTAACCGAGAGTGGTTCAAATGGGGGGAAAATAATTCGGTTCCAGCAGCGAACGCAGTGTTATTCGTGGAAATAATTTCAGATTTCCTAGTAATATTTCTTTCTCTTGGAAATTGTCACCGAATCTTTCTCAGGTGGAAATTCACAATGTACCTATACATTATGCATTTTTGTTAAAGGCCTTTTCCTGTGAGTTTTGAGATATCTAGTCCATCAATGAGGAGACCATCTAAAGATTAACTCATCCGCCATCAACGGGTTGCCATCTTCAATTTATGAATTTTAACCAAAAATCCATAACCCCGACAACCCCCACATACCAATTTTGAATCAAATTGGACCATAATCACAAAACTTGTCCACCATCTTGAAGTCGCCATCTTGAATTCATGAATTTTGACATAAAAAACATAATCTTCTCCCCGAAATTCTGTTTTTTTCTCTAACAAAAATTTCATAATGCATTGTCACCGGAATTATGAATAAAATTAATCGGACAACTGAAATTCGGTCAAAATTCACTTGCAAGATTTGACCCTAACATACATACATACATACATACATACAAACATTGCAAGTTAAAAAAAAAGCTTGTAAAAAGTGTGGTGAATTAATTTTTGTTTGGACCGAGGTTTTCTAGCATCTTTTTCTCACCCTTTTTACATTTCCCACATTTTGATGGGTTACACTCACCACTCTCTTCTCGTTTTCCGTTTAATTTTTTCAGATTTCCTCGGCTCCTAGTACCGAAAAGCTGGCGTTTTCCTGGTTTCCGATGTGAGTTTTGCCAACACACTGTTTTTATCAGTTCCAGTGGTTTGGTGAAATAATGTCTTTTTCACGGTTTTTGTCACTGGGTGATCCATTGTGGCTTTTTGATTTCAATTTATCCACGCTTTTGTTGCGATCTGCACCTTCATCGCTGGATTCTTCCATTGGGGTCAATTATTGAACTTTGAAATCCTTACCTCACTTTTCCACTCTGGCGAACCAATACGGTCGAGATTCCCGTACTCGGTGGTTATTAAGGGTCATAATGGCCTGCAATTTTCCAATGGACAGATACCGTGTTAGAAACACTATTTTTACTCGTTTTAGGCATTTAGATCACTTTCAGCACAGTGTTTTATTGTTTCTAAGTTAACAAAGGAGTTTATAATTCACATTTTCAGCACTTTGGGGTTTATGGCACTTTGAACTTCTGAATTTCACGAAATTCGCAGAGCACATTGAATCTCTACCAACTACAAAATGACACAATTGAATTATCCATTGCCTTACTTGAAAAACTATATGGAAATTGAATGAGTTGGCATTCAATTCTGACAGGACCAAGCGTAGATAATAGAAAGAGACAAAGAGAGAGGAGAGGGAGAGAGAGAGAGAGAGAGAGAGAGAGAGAGAAGTCGCATGTAGGAGGCATAACGCTTTTTTCTCACGTTACATCTTCTACAAGTTAACACTTACCGCAAGCCGCGGTAAAGGAACTTCGTTCCAATAATAACTCTGGAAAAAATACTCTACTAACCTTGGAATTCCAAGTTGAATATGGAAAACAAAAACAAAATGGGCGAAAAAATCAAATACGGAAATTATTGTGTGACGTTGGGAATTCTGAATACTTGAATCTGTTATCCACTGAAGAACAAAACTACACACCTAACAAAAAATCACTACTATGGCTAGAACTGACGGGAATTGAAAACAGGAAGTGAAAGGAAATTACATTTATAAATCTACCCCTGAAAACAATACTTCCTATACAGGGATTCATCTCCAGGTTATTGAAGAAAAAAAGCATCCTCAAGTGGGACTCGAACCCACAACCACATGTTATGGGTTCGAGTTCCACTTAACGATGCTATTTTCTTTAATTTAATAATCTGTCTATTATGCCACAAATTCCTTCTTCATGATTTCTCTCGGACAATAATTTCCCACTTTCTAGCATTAATGAATGAACTTCCGTTTCCGACCATAAAGCACAACACTTTCAATTCGTGAATTTTAACCAATCAAATGTGATGGAGATGCATTATCACATGGTATGGAGCGGAGAATTTTCTAGAACATTTGTGCGAGATGTATTCATATAAAATGTACTCGGGTATCTGGAAGAGATTCTGGGAATGCAAATATCAAACTTTTTCAATAATATTGGGCAGTCAACAATACTTTTAATAATTTTATAGGTAACTACTACACTATAATACTCACGCCTTCTTTCGAGACTGAAAAAGTTATGTTTATGTAGTAATTCAGAGTGAGTTGTGCCTATTGGTGGATACATGCCATCAGTTTTTAGGCTTAGCAGTTTTAGAAACCGTCTTTGAATTGCTCCCATTCGATCTATCTGATATTGATAAAAGGGACTCCACACAACTGAAGCACATTCTAACTTTGATCTTATGAAAGGAGAAAATAGAGTTTTCAAGGTCGGGGTTTCTTTAAAATCACTACTGATACGTGCAATTAATCCGTACATACGACAGGAGGAGGATACAACATTATCAATATGCTTATTAAATGATAGTGCAGTGTCGAACGTGACGTCAAGATCAGTAAATGTTTCTGGTCTCTCAAGGGCAACGTTTTCTATTCTATCCTATCAATCATAGATAGGTATATCCGTTTTCGAACTGTAGGACATAACTTTACATTCATCCGGATTTAGTGACAAGTTATTTCGATAGCACCAATCTACAACCCGTCTTAAATTTGCTGAGAGGTTCTCGCAATCACCTATGTTCTCCACAAGGCAGTATAGTTTTAGATCATCAGCATACAGAAGGAAATATACATTTATAACATCTGCAATATCATCAATGAGGATATTGAGGAGCAGCGGTCCCAGATTTGACCCTTGTGGAACACCGGAAGAGGCACTGTATTCGGCAGACTTAAAACCATCGACATGGACATTGGTTTCGATCCCGCAGATAGGACTGAAATAGTGCAATTAAGGAGGGGAATAATCCAGAAGCCACTAGTTTGTTGGGTAGAATGCCATGGTCGAGTCTGTCGAAGGCCTTAGAGAAATCTGTGTAAATAACATCAGTTTGGGCTCTGTTGTCAAGATTCAGCAATATATTGGGTTACGGTCAGAAGGTTGGTGACCGTTGAACGACTTTTCATGAAACCGTGTTGGTTTTTACTTATATTGCAACTCAGATGACGATATATAACTCGCTCCAGCAGAATCTCGAAAACCTTTGCAAAGTTGCAAATAATAGAGATAGGCCGATAATTTGGGATATCTTTTCTATCTCCTTCCTTGAAAAGGGGACAGACCTTTGAGGATTTCCAGATCCTCGGTATTGTAGCCGATTTTAAACAAATATTGATTAGTATAGAGAGAGGACGAGCAAGCACAGCTGCACAATCTTTTAGGATGAAAGCTGGAATATCAACAGGGCCAATGGTCTTTTTTGGCTTAAGCAACCTTAGTGCTTCATATACTTCGTTTTCACTGAAGCTTGATATACTTAGAAAGTGATTATTATCAGGGCCAGAGTAAGGTTGGAAAGGAAAAGAAGCGATATAGGATTGTTCAGAAAGATTTGCAAAACCGTTTAGAATATCAGAAGGCCCCTCCAGCAGTTGACCTTCAAAATCCAGTACTTGTGATATTTTGAAGCTACCTCGTTTATTTTTTAAAAATGACCAAAATCTGTTGGGATTGATATGTATTCCTTCCTCAGTTTCATCTAAAAATATTTTGTCATCAACATCATGCTTCATTTTTGCCCGATGGTGTTTAAAATCTTCAAGGGCCTGCAAAATACTTTCACGCTTGTTTTTGCGCCAAATTCTGCTTTTAGTCTGTAAATATCTAATAATGCTACCATTATACCAAGGAGGATATCTGTTTTTGGAATCACCTGAATACTTGGGACAGCAGCGATAAAAAATATCATAAAGTTTTCCATACAAATATGTGGATGCATCTTCTGAATTATCAAAAACTTCTATGAAGGTCCAGTCAATAAGAGCTATTTGATCATACATTTGTGGAAAGTTGGCTCTTTTGAAATTATAATTGTTTTGAAGACAGGATTGCAGTTTATTTTTGTAGTTAGCCTTTGTCTCAAGTACATCCAAAGCAGGATGATGTTGATCTTCGGTTACAAAAGGATCCACTGATTTTTCCACATGACACTCTCCATAAAAAAAGACCAGGTCAAGGAGTCTATTGAGTTTATTAAATAAGTACAAAGTTATGTTGAGATAGATCAAAGATTTGTGAGAAATCATTAAGAGTAGTAATTTTCCTATTAGTTGCATCATGATTCAGATAAATAGCATAATCGCTAACATTGAAGTCTCCTTCAACAAGAACTGCACTATTTTGTAATATATGCAGCAAAGCCAGTGCTTCAAAAAGTTGTTCAAACTCAGCTAGTTGAGTTTGAGGAGGTATGTATATGTTTAGCAAATAAATATATTTTTGTGAATAAGTTATTTTGACAATCAGTTTAAGCTCAGGAAAGTTAAAATCAGATAGATTAATTTCTGTAAGCAAATCTACATGTACTTCACCTCTTGTTAAAGGAGTTCGTTGGTGCAAAAACGCGATAGTTGCTTTGAAATACAGAACTTAGTATCTGAACAGTTTTTGTCTCTAATCCTCGAGTATTATGGTGAAAAATTCATAAGGTGTTCGTATCTTTACTAACACCTGGCTTTGAGACTACGAGAGGAAACTGACAATTACCCTTTATTTGCTATTGAGAAATCAGGATGCTATTTTTAAATCTTTTTAAAGTTTCGTAATACGAGACGCATTTATCTTTTTCCCAGACTGCATGATTAGTATTGTAACGTAAATAAACTTAACTTGGTTTATTTAATTTATTTCACACTTAATCTACAACTTAATTTATATTACTACGCTACTGAATAGCTCGATCGTTTGGGCTCGTTCAGACTGTCTCGACTCCACTTGAGGATCGCCTATTTATCTCCGATACAGCATTCTCGATGTTTCGAATTCTGGTATGTTCCAATTGTTTCCAATATTGACCGTTGTTTTCCGCGGCAGAGCGACTGGATGGTTCTCGAATATCTCCGGGGATGATCTCATCGTTGTCGATGGCAACGCGTGAGGCGACAGGTCCGGCCTAGGTTCGTTACATTGCCCCCTTCTTAAAGACATTTCGTCCCGAAATTTCATCCTTGGAGTGTGACGATATCTGCATGACTCCCCATATCTGCACCGTGAAGTTCGATGGAAGTAACACTCCACGGTCTTCATGATCGGTCGTGGAAGAGGGTTACAGCAAACCAAAATCCTGACGCCGCTGGATCTGAATATCGCTTCCAGCATACTTCTTATGACTCTCCAGTCCAACCCATCAATACCACAGGATAGTTTTGGAATTGCTAGATCCGCCAGATTCTGGTCCACCATAGTATCTCTTAGTTTGGTGAGACTCTTCCAGACATCTTCATAGGACGGTTTATCTTGGGAATGCCTCTTGGTAACTAGGTAGTAGATGTTTCTCTGGCCTTTCTTCAACTGTAGCACCCCACCAACTTCTGGATTCTGCTCCCGCAGTGTTTGGAGTTGGCCAAATTTCTTGGAGAACACTACGGCGATGCCCCTGGACATTCGAAGATCTTCTGCCACACAGTGCGCTAGTGCGTAGTCAGCAGGCACCTCGAAAAGATCTCGTGACTCCTCTCTAGTAACCCCATGTAGAACTTTCTGCCCGTTTGAATACAAGGACATAAACTTCTCGAACGTCATATCATCCTCCGGTGGCTTGAGGGTGCGAACTTGGTCATGGTTTCCAGCGTAAGGGGCCAACCTGTTGAAATGGACGACCCTTGGTTTCCCTCGGGGTGGCTTATGGATTCGCGCGTCGGCCTAAGGTCGTTTATCCTTTTCACGATTTTATACGGGCCTTCCCACGAGTTCCGCAACTTTGGTGATAGTCCACGACGACGTTTGGGGTTGTACAGCCAAACCAGGTCATCAACCTTAAATCCTCCAGCGTCGGCCTTGATGTCATAGGTCTTCTTCATTTTATCGCTGGCACTCTGGATGTTCAGCCGGACTCGTTCGTGGATGTCGTCCATTCTCTGCCGAAGTTTGCTGACGTAGTCCTCTCCCGCAGTGTCTTGTCCTGGCGGTATCCCAAACTTCAGGTCACAAGGCAGTCGCAGTTCTCGGCCCATTATAATACTAGCAGGAGTTTGACCGGTTGACTCGTGTACTGCGGATCGATAGGCCATCAGGAACAAATGAAGATACTGGTCCCAGTCTCTTTGATGGTCAGAGACAACCTTGGACAAGTGGCGGTTGATCGTCCTGTTCATCCGTTCCACCATCGGACTGCGGATGTAGGGCCGTGGTTCTTGTCTTGCGGATGTTCAGCAGTAGACATATTTCTTGGAAAAGGTTGGATTCGAAATTTCTGCCTTGATCCGAGTGCAGCTCCATTGGAATACCGAATCGACATATCCACTCTTTCACCAAGACGTCGGCGACGGTGATGGCTTCCTGGTTGGGCAGGGCATAGGCTTCCGCCCACTTACTGAAGTAGTCCATTGCCACAAGGATGTATTTATTCCCGTGGTCGGATACGGGAAACGGGCCGGCGATGTCAATGGCGATTCTCTCGAACGGGCTGCCTACGTTGTACTGACGCATCGGGGCCTTGGGTCGTATTCGAGGTCCATTGCTAGCAGCGCATACAGCGCACTTCCTGCACCAGTCCTGGACGTCAGCTTGACAATTGGCCCAGTAAAACCGTTGCCTCACTTTCTGCAGGGTCTTCGTCACTCCCAGATGTCCTCCGGCGACTCCATCATGGATTTCCCGCAGCACTTCCTCTCTTCTGTTTCTGGGAACAATTATTTGGCGTCTGTCTTCCCCACCAGCACACGTTTCAGGATCCCATTGTCCAGAATAAGAGAGTTCCATTGTGCCCAATAGGACTTAACAGCCGGCGAGTAACCTGCGACTTCCTGCCATGATGGTCTTCGATTGCCTTTCTTCCAGCTGACGACTAAGCCAAGGTCGGGGTCTCTCTCTTGGTCTTTCTGGATCTTGCTGTCATTCCAGTTGTCATCCATTGCCGCGGTTCTACAAAGTGTTGCTTCTTTCTCTTCTGCTCGTCGGCAATGTGAGCAATCATCTGGACATGGTCTTCGCGACAAGGCATGTGCATTCTTATGGCTAGTTCCGGCTCGATGTTCGATCTCGAAATCGAATTCTTGGAGTCTCTCGATCCAACGTGCTACTTGACCCTCAGGATTTTTGAACTGTAAGAGCCATTTGAGAGCTGCATGGTCAGTTCTCAACAGGAATCTTCTTCCATACACGTACTTGTAGAAGTGTTCCACTCCCTTTACAACAGCTAACAGCTCTCGCCTGGTGACACAGTAATTGCGCTCTGGTTTGCTAAGCGTCTTGCTGAAATAACCAATGACCTTCTCCTGTCCCTCCTGGATCTGAGATAGGACAGCTCCAAGTCCCACGTTGCTGGCGTCCGTATCCAAAATGAATTTCCCTTTGGGTAGGGGATAGCTCAGTATAGGTGCGTTGATCAAAGCTCCTTTCAGCTTCCTGAATGAGTCTTGACATTCTTCGGACCACTGGAACTTTGTTTGGCCTTCCGTGAGCTTGGTCAGTGGTTTGGCGATGTTGGCGAATCCCAGCACATATCGGCGATAGTATGTGCATAAACCAAGGAAACTTCGAAGTTGGTGAATGTCTTTTGGGATGGGCCAATCCTTAACAGCTTTGATCTTCTGGTCGTCCACTGCTACTCCTTCCCCAGAGACAACGTGGCCGAGGTATCGTACTTCTTTTTGGAACAGATGGCATTTCTTAGGGCTCAGCTTCAATCCGGAATTCCTCAGTCGCAGGAATACTTCCTCCAAGTTTTTCACGTGGTCCTCGAACGATCTGCCGACCACAATTATGTCGTCGAGATACACTAGACACGTGTTCCATGGAAGTCCCTTCAGCACTGTCTCCATCAATCTTTCGAATGTGGCGGGAGCATTACCGAGCCCGAATGGCATAACGGTGAACTGCCACAATCCTGAGCCGATGGTGAAAGCAGTCTTTTCTCGATCTTCCTGAGCCAGTTCTACTTGCCAATATCCACTCTTCAGATCAAGGGTCGAGAAAATCGTGGAACCAGCCAACGTGTCTAGGGTGTCATCTATTCTCGGGAGAGGGTAACTGTCCTTCTTCGTGACATTATTGAGTTGGCGATAGTCTACACAAAAGCGTGTCGATCCATCCTTTTTCTTCACCAGTACGACTGGAGAGGACCAGGGACTGTCAGATGGTTCAATAACTCCTTCTTTTCCCATATCGCTGACTATTTTGTCAGCCTCTTCCTTCTTGGCAAGAGGAAGTCTTCTTGCTGATTGCCGGATCGGTCGGGCACCCCCAGTATCAATCTTGTGCTGGACCACATTAGTTCGACCTCCTTTTCCTTGTCCGGTATCGAAGACGTCTTGGTACTTTTTGACTAAATCTCTTAGTTTGGGCTGTTGAGCTGGCTTTATATCTTTGGAAGAGATGGCAACTAATTTTTCTAGTTCTGTGGGCAAGTTGTTGGGTTGGCTAATCGTACCTCGTACGCATCGGATCACAGATGAAACTGACGAGCAGTGCCCTAAAATTGTTCCTTTCTTTGAGGTCACTGGAAAGTAATTGACATTCATGACCCTTACCGGTACCAATTTTTCAGCACGTAACAGGGTTTTCCCTAGGGCAATTCCTCGTCCAATTTTCTCATCATGAAGTTTGGGCTCGAACATCACCACGTCTCCACTGCTCGCACTCCCGTCCAGGCGAGCCTCCAGGATGGTTTCAGCCCTCTCAGGTACGCTTACATCCTCAGCCAACAGCACACGGATCAACTCTTCACTTCTCCCATGAAGTACCAGCTCTTCTCCGTTGACACGTAGGACGCCGTCTTTGAAATCCAATTCAAACCCTCTGGAATTCATGATGTCCATTCCGATGATTGCATCGTCTTCGATGTCCGCTACAAGTGCCTGATGTTTCACTTTTAGTGCTGCCAAAATTATTTCAATCGGTAGCTCGCCATATACAGTAGCTGGCTCCCTGTTGCTGTGCGTAGCTTCCAAGTTGTCGGTTCAATTGTTCGGTGTTCTGGCAAAGGAAGGTCCGAGAATTGTCCTAGTCGCACCTGTATCTAGCAGCATGGTGCAAGGATCGTAATTGAGGAGACCGTCTACGAAAACACCTCTGTTCTGTCGTTGCAGGATAGCGACATATGCGTTGTTAACCGGTCCTTGCCTGGACACAGGCCGACGATTGCCCTTTCTAGTCGACCTTCTTTAGTTTTCCTGCATCGGAGTCGTGTTTTCGAATGTTGGACATTTGCTACGCACATGTCCAATTTTGCCACAATTCCAGCATCTTATCTGTCTTTTCTCAGGAACACTTCCTTCAATCACTTTCTTATGGCAGCTTCCAAGTTAGCAGGCTCCTGTGAGTCTTCTTCAATCTTCGAACTTTACTCTGGCTTTTGCAAGATTGTTTGCTGCCTCAAATTCCAAAGCGCGTGCCAGTGTCTACGAGATGTGTTGGACGGCTAGTGTCAACGCTTGTCTGGTTTCTGTCACGGAGTCCATCCAGGAATGCTTGAACCGCTAATCGCTCCATTACATTTTCTGGTGTGGCTGGATATGCGAGACGAACCAAGCGTGCAATGTCAGCTTCGAATTCTTGTAAGGATTCGCCTGATTTCTGGCAGCGATTTTTCAGCTGGGAGTGGTATACGTGTTCCAAATGGGCGTGGCCATATCGTAATTCTAGATGTTTAATCAGCTGATCATAGTCCTCCTGTTCTTGGCGGTAGAGTTTGTAGAATATTTGTCGCTTCTCCACGTAATGCAAGTGTAGTGCTACAGCTCTTTCCCCTGCATTCCATCCAGTTTGCTTTGGCCGCTGCTTCAAACTGTCGGCGGTAATTTTCCCATGGAGTTTTTCCGTCGAACTGAGGCGGCTTCATGGAAAGCTTCCTATTTCTGAAATGACCTTGACATCTTTATCCCTCTGAACTTTATCCAAGTTCAAACTCAAGTCCAGCTTGCATTTTTGTTAACCATCTCTGTGGAGGGCGCACTATTAATTCTGTTTTTCAGCTTACTGATTGTTTCCTTTATTTTGTCCATTTCTGCCTCGCCCATCTTGTTCTCTACCTCTTTCATTTCTCCTAGTTTTATCTATTCTGTCCACGGTTCATCTTCTTCACAGAGTTCCACAAATTTTTAGGACCTTCTGTGTTTTCAGGAACTTCTTCCAGGCTTCTTGAATTTTCTTGAAGCTTCTCTTCCAGATTTTAGAATTTTCTCTTTTCCGATTCAGCATTTCTTCCAGGCTTTTGAATTTTCTGAAGCTTCTTCCAGATTTCTAGAATTTTCTTGAATCTTCTCTTCCAGATTTCTAGAATTTTCTGAAGCTTTCTTCCATATAGCTTTTCCAGACTCTGAATTTTGTTGCAGTTCTTCTTTCACAGATTTAGTAGTTTCTTCGAGTTTATTCATTACCAAACTCAAATCACCTCCGGAACTTCGAATAAAAAATGTTTCGGGGTCCTCACCTTCTTGTATAAGTCCTTCTGCAAGTCTTTCCTGAGTACTTGCTTTTTACCCGTTGTTTCCAGTTCCTTTTCCTCCAATTCCTGTTTCAATTCCGCTACCTTCAAGTCCGCAAGGCACTTTTCTTGAACACATTTTGTCTTTGACGAGGTATCAGTCTGTTTCACAGAAAAGTTTATCAGTTTGTTAAAAATCACTTCGCGAATTCTTTCCACGGGCCACCAGTCTATTGTCTGTTTCACGCGAAGAGTGTATCAGCTTATATTCCCACGCACAATTGTCCACTCTGCGAAAACCAGGCCACTGTCTATTTTCTGTTTCACGCGAACAGTGTATCAGTTTATCTTCCCACGCACAATTGTCCACTTCGCGAAAACCGGGCCACTGTCTATTTTGGGCGTACAAAAAGGTCTATCAATTTATTTTTCTGACTATCCACTCCACGATCACTTGTTTATTTTCAAAATCTCACTTCCGACACCAATTGTAACGTAAATAAACTCAACTTGGTTTTAATAATTTATTTCACACTTAATCTACAACTTAATTTATATTACTACGCTACTGAATAGCTCGATCGTATGGGCTCGTTCAGACTGTTTTGTCCATCTTGAGGCTACCTATTTATCTCCGTCACAGGATTCCCTGATCTTTCGAATTCCGGCGTTGGCAGGTGTTCCAATTGTTTCCAATATTGACCGTTGTTTTCCGCGGAAGAGCGACTGGATGGTTCTCGAATATCTCCGGGGATGATCTCATCGCTGTCGATGGCAACGTGTGAGGCGACATGGTCCGGCCTAGGTTCGTTACAATACATATAAACAGAACGGCAGTCAGAAGTACTATGAATTCATTATTTTTTAAACGTTTCAAAAAATTCAATGAATTACCTGTATTATTAAAAAAATTAACCAATTTGGAAAATTTTAAAACATCACTGAAAGCATTTGTAAAAAATAAGTAAATATAAAATAAGTAAAAGAATTAAATGCTGTAATAGTGATCGAAACTCCAATTGTATAAGTATTATTATAGGTATAGTTCATTGTCATTAATCATTTATTATTTTCAATCATACAATTTCACTATTTTATTGGTCGATATAAGCAATCTATATCCAAACCAAATATTTGTATTGTAATAATTATATAATTTATCTATCTACACGTTACCTTAAATGTTTGAATGTAATACTTTGCTATTTTAGAAATATTCTTATAAATATTTTTCACCATAGTTATGTATATTAGGTTTCCTATTTCCAAATAAAGAAGTTCATATAGGAATGACATAATACAAGATTTTTCTAAGTGTTGAAACACTATCTGATAATGTTGATTTATTCAATGATGGTCTCGCAAATGTTAATTCAGTTCCCCTCGAAGGAGACAGATAGAGACCTTAGAGGAAGCAGTGGCGAAACCTGGGGGTAGGCAGATTGAGACACGGTGTCGAGTTTCAAAATCTGAACCCCACCTAAGTGACTACAACCTAGGAGTAGGCAGATTGAGACCACGTGTTGGAAAATCATTTTCTTACCAAAGTGTCAACACCTGAGGAGTAGGCAGATTGAGACCTCGGTTGGAAATCACTTCCTCTTTTACCTTATCAATAACTTATATTTATTTTATTTTTCCACTTTTTCTGAAATGGCTCCAAAATGGGGAGCCAAAATGTCTAAATTACCAAAATTTCTAAAACGCGGTCTCTAAGGTTTTTCCAAGCTTTCAGAAATGTTTATTTCCATCATCAGGGAAACTACAATAGATGAAAAACAAAGTTATACAGATTCAAGTATGAAACATTATATGCTACTTACAACTTTGTTGAGGTTGGTTTCAATGATGTTAAACATATTCATCTAACATACTAATACAAAAGAAGAAAATAAATCAAAGAATAAAACGAAGTTCAAAGTTAATAAAAACGCATTAGAATTGTTTAAAATTATATGAATATAACTTCTTCTACCTATAGGTGGCGTGATTAGTGAAACTTACAGGTTAGGAATAATTCCCACAATTTTATTTAAGCTAACGACACCTGACGGTGTCACTTGAAATTATTACAGTGGTACCCAACTGTTGATAATACAACTAGTGTACCAGGTGGCGTACTTTTATTTGATAAGTGCATTGTTGTCACAATTTGAATTGATATCTAAAGACAAATAAGAGTAGATCTACCCAAATGGTTAATATCTGTTTATTTATATGCAATTGTTTTCTTGGGAAATGAAAGCATTTCTTTCTAATAATGTTCTCTTTGTTGCATGTGTCTCTGCTCGCCAGCACTTTCACTGAATCGTAATTCATCTAGTAGTCAAATTTATTCACATATTCTGCCAGAGCACATCTTTCAAGATGCAATCTGCAGTCCCTTTTAGAAAAATTATTATGTTTGATAATGATCTTTACGTTAGACCAATATATTGTTACTCACATTCATGATAAGGAATACTATCAAATACATACAAAAAAAAAAAGGCAGGAGAAATTTTTGTCACAAATTGAACAAGGAATTCAAAAATGATTTTAATTTGAAATATTTCGGTGGCGTACAATTTTTTTTAATTAAGATATTACCCGTATGCGCGCCAATGATGAACATTAAAATTCTTAATTACATGTCAAAAAATGCGCAAAACTACCTCTTAAAACTCACCAAATTTCCCATTTGCATATCTCGACCGGTTTCAGAGCAATAAATAAATAGTGAGTTTTAAGAAAACTTTAACACTCCGTATCTCGAAAACGAAGCATTTGTGGACAAAAAGTTATATAGCAAACTGTCATTATTTTTCCATGCAGAATCACCCCTGAAGTTTGTCGCACTTATTCACTAACACTCTGTATATGGTAATGAAGTGAAAAAAGGTTTAGTAGGGTAGTGCTAGTTTCATTGTTGTCTGAGACAATGTTCGAGTTATTACTGTTTGAGGCTAGTACTTCTAAGGCCCGGTACTTACACTTTCATATAAATTTGACCTATCCGGTGAATAACAATTTGTCGGATAATTAAACCAGCATTTGCAATCTGAGGATAACCTTATTTAGGTACTTTCAGGTAAAAGTTATGACAGATAACAATTCAATGATTGTAGCATTAGACATTATACGTGAATATAGGCATCTCAGAAATCCTATATGTTAGACAGAAATAGAAAATTTTATTTCATGACAAACGTCAAATAAAAACTTGTTTTGACATTTTGATGGTGATTTTATAATACTTTGGTCCATTTTAAATTTGAACGTTTTGTGTGTGTTTACCATTTCGATGTCGATGGAAAAAAAGAAGCAGGCTCGAGCTGCTAATTTTAATTGAAAAGGTCCGTTTGTTGATTCGTTTGGCCCTAAAAAAAAAACACAATTTTGGAAAATAATCAAACGGACTCGAAGTTTGAAACTCAAAAGTAAAACCTGGGAAAGAATTGCAGCGGTTTTAATGCATCTTCAGGTATATTTCATAGAATTTGGAAAAGGTAAAGAATATGAGATCTCCCAGTATGTTCACGAAATTTTACAGGTGCTTCCAAAACATGGTAAAACAGTATAGCAATCGAAAATTTTGCGGGAACTGATAATATTAGGAGATATGGCCCCGAAGGTCCATAAAGAGAGGTTATAGGATATCACTTTTGGAAATTATTAACTGATATAAACAATTTCTATTTACACTAAAAATAGTAACTGCAAACACCTTTTACCGTTTAGTAATATTAAAATCACATAATTTTCGATAAAGACATGAAAAACTCCGATTACTTTATCATATTATTTTACAGAAGAAATGTCAGAAATCAAATGTTATGATTATTCGAAACTTGAAGTTTATTGATATGCGACGTGCCTATGTCTCCAAAAAGGGGGATAAGAAAATACTGAAATTCAAGCTTCATACATATTGAGCATATAAATGATAAGTATTCAGCATGAAATAACGATCTGATATCTGTGTTTAAAATGCAAGTATATTTCACACGCTTCTTGATAGTGATTATAATTTCGAAAATGAAGCATGATGTGCCGCATTAGAAAGTTACAAACATATAAAATAATGTGAATTCAGATTATTTTGTTTTAAGTATTTTAAACTGACCAAGAAAATTTTATTGATGTTTTTTGGGCCTCCGAGACACGCCGAAGGCATACAAGAAAACATCCAATTTTTTACGAAAAAAGGGAAATAAAATTAACCTAACTTGGCTAACCTTTTTACCGTGAATGAATCAACCCAATAGACGCTTCGCCCGCTCGCGAACATTTTTGATCAAACCAACAACGTAAAAGAAGGGAAATTTCCAAACCTTTTTTTTTTTAACCTTTTTCCGTTGAATGCAAAAAAAACCCAAGCGACTTTTTTCCTCCCTGAAAAAAATTTTGATCCAATTGGAAAAAGGGGTTGGCCCCAAATTCACTTGAATAGTTGGAACCGCGGATGTCCAAAAAACCCCAAGATCAATGAACCCCACCAATATTTTTTTTTTGGGAAATTTCAGGAAAATGTAAAAAAAACATAACCGGAGATTTAGTCTTTATTGATCATTGAGGTTTTAAAATTATTATTTAAAACGTTAAAGGGTTTAACAAAATTTAGCAAAAACCTTTTTAAAATCCCCCTTAGTTTCCCAAAAAGGGGGATTTCCCCCAAAACCAATGAAGTTCCCAAACCGCAAATTTTTTCCAAATTTCCAAACCCCCTGGGTTTTTTTACGATCATTTCGTTGTGTTATTAGGACGATAAATAAAAATATATTTTATAGTCCAAAACGGTTTTGGGGGGATATGAGGAAAAATTTGGGGAACGGTGACAATGTTTAACAATCAAACATTTTGTTGACTGCCGTAAAAAATTTTCCCCTTATGTTTAAATTTTTTTTTGGTATCCATCACAAAAAAAAAATAAAAAGGCACTTCTATACAGGAATAGTAAGAAAAGTTAAATTTTTAAAGTTTTCAACCCCGAACCGATTTTCACCTTTTGGGGGAGGTTTTTTCGATGTTTAACCACCTTTAAAAAAATTCACCTTTCCTTAAAAACCTGTAGAAGGGGGTTGTGATAAAAATTTTCATTGAAATGTCGGGGGAAACTGAAAAAAAATTTTAAAAAAAAAATTTTTTTTGATATCGTAAGAAACGACGCCAGAATGAAATCTAGCCCAAAAATTTTCCATCACCGAGAATCGAGATGGATAAAAAAATTCCCCTTGGGGATTGAAATCCGGGGGTTTTAAAAAAAAATAATTTTTTTGGGGAAAAAAAATTTTTTTTCGATATTAAGAAACGAGAAATGAAACTAGTCGAACTTTTCCTTTTTCACTGGAATCACTGGAAAAATTTTCCCCCCGCTATTGAAATGTGGGGGGAAAGGGGGAAAAAAGAATTTTGGAAAAAATTATTTTTTGATTTGGGAAAAACGCCCCCCCCGAAGGGGAAATTAGTCAGAACCTTCCTTTTTTCACCGTAGAATCGAGCTGGATAAAAAATTTTTTTGCTATTGAAATCTTTGGGGGGTTTCTGAGAAAAATGAATTTTTAGAAAAAAAAATTTTCGATTTTTGCGAAAAGAGCCAGAATGAAAACTAGTCAGAACTTTTCCTTATAAAAATAGAATCGAGCTGGATAAAAAATTCCCCTTCCCCCTTAAATTTTGGGGGGTAAAAGAAAAAAATTTAATTTTGGAAAAAATTATTTCGATATTTTAAGAAACGACGGGGCCCGAATAAAATTAGCCCGAACTTTCCTTCCCCGTAGAATCGAGCTGGAAAAAAAATTCCTTCATTAAAAATTTTTAAAAACTGAGAAAATAATTTAAAAAAAAATTATTTCGAACCCAAAAAAACGACTGCCAGAATGAAATCTATCAGAACACCCCCCCCCCTTCCAGAATCGACCGGGTAAAATAACCCCTTTCTATTGAAAGGGGGGTTTAAAATAAAAAAAAAAGTTTTTCCGGGAAAAAAAAATTTTTTTCATATCAAAAAACGACTGCCAGAATAAACTTTTGAACCTTTTCCATCACCAGAATCGGCCCTGTTTAATTCCTTTCATTGTTGGGGGTAAACGAAAAAAATAAATTTTTAAAAAAATTTTTTATATCAAAAAAAAAACCCGAATAAAAAAATCAGAACTTTTTCCCATCCCTTGTAGAAGATTTTGGAAAAATAATTTTCTATTGAAATGTGGGGGGTAAACTGAGAAAAGGGGAATTTTTTAAAAAAAATTTTTTTGATATCGTAAAAAAACGAGCCAGAATGAAACGGGCAGAAACCCCTTTTACCGAAAAATCGATTAAAAATAATTCCTTCCCCCTTAAAAATGTAAACGGAGAAAAAATTTTTTAAAAAAATTTTTTTGATACCCAAAAACGACCCCAGAATGAAATCGTAGAAATTTTCCCATCCCCGAATCGAGCGGAAAAAAACTTTTTCCATTTGTCGGGGGGAAACCGAAAAAATAATTTTCAAAAAAATTTTTTTGATATTAAAAAACGACTGCCAGAATGAAATTTTAGTCAAACTATTCCTACCCCTCGGGGAACGAGCTGGGATAAAAAATTCCCCCCCATTGAAATTTTTTGGGGGGTTTTAATTGAAAAAAATGAATTTTAAAAAAATTTTTTTGATACCAAAAAAAACGACCCCAAAAGAAATCTAGAACCTTTTTCCCTTTATCCGAATCGACCCATAAAAAATTCCTTTCATTAAAAAATGGGGGGAAACCAAAAAAAAAATTTTCAAAAAAATTTTTTGATATCTTTGGGAAAAGACCCAAAAAGAAATTTAGTTTAACTTTCCCCTTTTCACCGTAGAATCATTTTTTTAAAAAAATTCCTTTTTATTGAAATTTTGGGGGGACATTTAGAAAATGAATTTTCAAAAAAAATTATTTCGATATCGCAAGAAACGACTGCCGGGGAAAAAAATTTTAGTCAAACCTTTTATAAATAAATGACGGATAAAAAATTTCCCCTTCCCCCTTAAAAATCGGGGGTAAATTTAAAAAAAAAAATTCCCCAAAAAATTTCGATATTGTAAAAACGATGCCAGAAAAATTTTTGTCAGAACCTATTCATCACCGAGAATGGGTTTTGGGTAAAAAAATTCCCCCCATTAAAAAAGTCGGTAAACTGAAAAAAATGAATTTGGAAAAAAAAATTTTTTTTGGGTAGGGGAAGAAACGACCCCGAATAAATTTTAATAAACCCTTTTTCCTTTTTCCCCTCGAGAATGATTTGTGATAAAAAACCCCTTTTGATTAAAAAAGTGGTAAACCGGAAAAAAGAATTTGGAAAAAAAAAATTATTTCGATATTCCCTAAGAAACGACTGCCAGAATGAAATCTTCAGAACTATTTCATCCCCCCGGGGAAACGAGTTTGGGGATAAAAAAAATTCCCCTTTATTGAAATGCCCGGAAAATTGAAAAAAAATGAATTTCAAAAAAATTTTTCGATTTCTAAGAATCGACTGCCAGAATGAAATCAGTCAAAACCTTTTTTTATCACCGAAAATTTATTTTTGGGAAAAAAAATTTTTTGGGTTTTTGAAATGTCGGAAAAATGAAAAAAAAGAATTTTCCAAAAAAATTTTTGATATCAAGAAACGACTCCCCCAAAAAAATTTTAACAGAACTTTTCCCTTTTTTCCCCCGTAGAATGAGCTGGATAAAAAACCCCTTTTTATTGAAATATCGGGGTTTTCACTGAAAAAAAAGGGGAATTTTGGGAAAAAAAAAATTATTTTCGATATCAAAAACCCCGCCAGAATGAAATCTAGTCAGAACTTTTCCCCCATCCCCTGTAGAATCGATTTGGATAAAATAACCCCCCTTGCATTGGAAAGTCGGGGTAAATTTGAAAAAAAATGAATTTAAAATTTTTTGAATCGAAAAACAACCCCCGGAAGAAATCTAGTCAGAGTTTATCCCCCGCAGAATCGACCCGGGGATAAAAAAATTTCCCTTTTCTTTTGGAAAACCTGGGGGTTAATTGAGAAAAAAAAAATTTTAAAAAAAAATTTTTTCGATACCCCAAAAAAAAAAGACTGCCGAATGAAACGGCCAGAACCTTTTTTCATCACCCTAGAATCGAGCGGGGTAAAATAACCCCTTTTCTATTTAAATGTCGGGGGGAAAATGAAAAAAAAGAATTTTGGGGAAAAAAATTATTTTCGATATCGAAGAATCGACTGCCAGAATGAAATCAAAAAAAACCTTTTTCCCTTTTCACTGAGAATCGAGCTGGATAAAAAAAACCTTTTTTTGAAAGTGGGGAAAAGGGGGAAAAAAAAAATTTTGGAAAAAAATTTTTATTTTTGAAGAAAGGGACGCCCGAATAAAAAAATAAGAACCATTTTAATTTCAGAATGGGGGCTGTGATAAAAAAATTTCCCCTTTCTATTAAAATTTTAAAATGAAAAAAAAGAATTTTGGGAAAAAAAATTTTTTTCGATATTGAAAAAAAGACGCCAGAAGAAATCTGGTCAGAACCTTTTCCCCTTTTCATTTGGGAATCGACCCCGGGTAAAAAAATTTCCCTTTTTTTGAAAGTGGGGGGAACCCCAGAAAAAAAATTTCCCCGGGAAAAAATTTTCGATATCGTAAAAAAAGATCCCGTTGGAAGAAATTTAGTCAGAACTTTTCCCCCTTTTCCCCAATTTTTGGGGGTGGATAAAAAAATTTTTTCCCCTTGAAATGTGGGGGGGAAAACCCCCAGAAAATAAATTTTTTGGGAAAAAAAAATTATTTTCGATATTGTAAAAAAAGACGGGGCCCGAAGGAAAATTTTTTTCAGAATTTTTCCCAACACTTTTGAGAACGGCTGGGATAAAATAACCCCTTCCCCCTTAAAAAAGTGGGGGGAAACTGAGAAAAATGAAAACCCAAAAAAAAATTTTTTTTGATATCGTAAGAAAACGACCCCGAATGAAATCTAGTCAGAACTTTTCCCTTTTTCCACCAGAATCGACCCCCGGGGGGTAAAATCCCCCCTTTTAAATTTAAATGTCGGGGTGTAAACTGAAAAAATTAAAATTTTGGGAAAAAAAATTATTTCGATTTTGGGAAAAAAGACTCCCAAAAATTAAAAACCCCGTCAGAACTTTTTTCATCACTTGTAAGAATCGACCCCCGGGTAAAAAAAATTTCCCCCCTATTTAAATGGGGGTGAAAAATGAGAAAAATGAATACGAAAAGGGTTGGGGGGTTTTTTTGGGGTTTTAAAAGGGAATACATAAAAAAAAATTTTCATTTTGCAAAACCCCCCAACCATAAAAAAAAAACAAAAAAAAATACTTTTCATTTGATTCATTTTAGTAATTTTTTGAAATCCATCTCATTGACTTCCGGGGGAAAAAAAAGATATTTTTTTAAAAATTTAAAAAAAAAAACTTTTTAATCAATGACAAACCTTTTTCCCCCCCCACCCCCAAAAAGGATTGCCTGGTTGAACTGATGAATTCCCCCCCCAAAAAATAGGGGAATTGGGGGATCGAAATTCAATTCCTAGCATGAGGGTTCCCTTTTTTTTTTGGGAAAGGGTTGCCGGGTTCTATTTTTAAAACCCTCTTAAGGGGGAATAATAAAATGGGAGGGTGGGAATTGTTTTTGGGGGGAAAAGAAACTTATCATGGGTTTAATTTTAAAAATTTCCCCTTTTTTTGGGTGATTGTTTGGGAAGAGCCCAAAGAAGGCCCGTAATTTATTTGGGGGCTTAAAATGGATCGATTTTTTGGGGGCCCCCCCCTTTGGGTTTTCGTTTTCCCCCCCCTTTTTGGGACCCCTTATTAACCCGCAACAAAATAAATTTTAAGATTATATAAAAAAAGGGAAAACCATAAAAATTTTTTTTTCTAAACCTGAATGTTCGGGGGCAACCTGGGCATTTTTTAAACGCTCGATAGGCAGGGTAAAGGGGGAAAAGAATGGTAGCATCGAAAAAGATCCCCTTTTAAAATTTGAAAATTATTGAAAAACGAACGTTTGGGTTTTCTTTTAAAAAATTTCCCCACCCCCAATCGCCATTCTCCATAAAATTTTTTTGCGGGAAAAAGGGGAAAAATGCCTCCCGGGGCCCAACCATTGAAAGAAATATTAATGATTAGGGGAGTTTGAATTTTAGGGGGACAAAAAAATTTTTTTTTTTAATAATAAATTTATTTTTCCCCGAGGTTGTGAATGATAAATTTAATCACTTTTCCCCAAAAGCTCTCTATATATATAATGTTTCTTGGATGTAACTTCCAAAAGGCGTTATTATTAAGTTTTTCCCCCTATTACGAACCTGTTACGAAAAAATTTGGGTTTTTGCCCGGGGGGGAAAAGGATTTTGGGTTCTGGTAATATTCCCCCCCCCTTTTTCCCCCCTTTCCCCCAAATCCGTTTTCACCCGGGGCCCCCTTACCAACGTAAAAAATTTGGGGCTTTTTTTAAAAACATAAAGTTTTTTACCTTCACCACTATTTTTAATTTTTTTTGGGGTGCACGTATTAATAACGGCAGACATTCAACATTTTCCCTTTTTTTTACTTTTAACCTAAGAACGCCCCCCAGTCCTTGCCCGTGGTTTTTGAGTCGAATCATTCGAAAAGGGGGGATTTTTTAAATTAATCAGGGGGAAAAAAAAAAATCTCGTCTTTTTCGGGGAAAAGCAAGATAAAAAAGGGGTTTAAAACTGGGGTGGGGACGAATACCAAAAACCGGGGAAGGGGGTTTTTAATTTTTGATTCCCCAAATAAAAGGGGGAAATTAAATTTTCATTAACTGTAAAAAATTTTCCCGGGTTTTTTTACGGTACAGAACTAAAACAGAAAATGGAGATTGATACCGTCCGATTTTGCAGCCGGGGACTGTATTCAAAATTTTTCGATTAGGGGAGAAAAGGGGGAAATTTTTTAAGGGTTTGGGGAATTTTTTTTAATATTTTAAATATGGTGAGTTATGTTTTTCCCTTTAAAAAAATTGAAATTTTTTAATTTTTAATTTTAACAAATTTCAAAACAATTTACCCAATATTTTAAAAAAATTTTTATTGGCTCAAATACTTGAATTTGAATTTTTTGGGGCCCCTTTTGTCTCTCCCCCCATTCATTTCCATTTTCCAAAGATAAATTATGTATATGGGGAAAAAGGGCGAAAATAAAGAAAATATTTATACGTCCATGGGGAAAAAAACATAAACATAAGTCAAAATCGCATTTTTTTGGAAAACACCGCTTTTAAAAACAAAAAGTTTACTGTCCAAAAATAATTTAAAGAAACGAAAAAAGGGTTTAAAAAGATTGTTTTTTAAATTTTTTTGAAATGCTATGATATACGGGGGGAATAAATAAGTCGGGGGTTTATGTAGTTTTACATTTTTTTCCCCCTTGACTTTTTTAATTTTTAGCCACTATACACAGAATCAATAAAAATGGGTTTTTTGGGGCAATTCCACCTATATTTTGGGGGGGAAATTTAAAAAAATTATAAACAGGAAAAAACCTCTTTTGGGGGGAAAATTACTATTTAAGCTTTCATTTAACGTCGAAAAAATATCTATTTTTTTTTTAGGTTTAAAAGGATGGATTTCATAAATTTTAAAAAGAATCAAATGAAAACTTTTTTTACTTTGGGGGTTTTTTTTTTTTGGTTGGGGGTTTCAAAAAAAGATAATTTTATATGTTTTGGTTTTGAAAAACCCCCAAAAAATTTGGGGACTTTGATTCATTTTTTTCCCTTTTTTTTTTAAAACCCCCCCAAAATTTAAAATTTTTTGCAAGGGGAAATTTTTTTTTTTTAACCCCCATTCTAACAAGGATAAGGGAATAGTTCTGACTAGATTTC